>JAECUM010004629.1:0-101348 GCA_016617855.1 Megalonaias nervosa | reverse complement strand
ACACACACACACACACACACACACACACACACACACACACACACACACACACACACACACACACACACACACACACACACACCTAAGTCAATAACATGACAGATTACACTCATCTAAATATCAATACTATGACATGAATTACACATGCACCTAAATATCAATAATATGACACAAATTACACACACACACTCCTAAATATCAATAATATGACATAAATTACACACACTCCTAAATGTCAATAATATGACATAAATTACAGACACACCTAAATATTAATTATATGACATAAATTACACACACACCTAAGTCAATAACATGACAGATTACACTCATCTAAATATCAATACTATGACATGAATTACACATGCACCTAAATATCAATAATATGACACAAATTACACACACACACTCCTAAATATCAATAATATGACATAAATTACACACACTCCTAAATGTCAATAATATGACATAAATTACAGACACACCTAAATATTAATTATATGACATAAATTACACACACTCCTAAACGTCAGTTATATGACATAAATTACACACACTCCTAAATGTCAATAATATGACATAAATTACAGACACACCTAAATATTAATTATATGACATAAATTACACACACTCCTAAACGTCAGTTATATGACATAAATTACACACACTCCTAAATGTCAATAATATGACATAAATTACAGACACACCTAAATATTAATTATATGACATAAATTACACACACTCCTAAACGTCAGTTATATGACATAAATTACACACACTCCTAAATGTCAATAATATGACATAAATTACAGACACACCTAAATATTAATTATATGACATAAATTACAGACACACCTAAATATTAATTATATGACATAAATTACACACACACCTAAGTATCAATAATATGATGGATTACATGCACATTTAAATATCAGTAATAAGACATGAAATACATACACACTTTAATATTAATAATGTGACAGATTACACATACCTATATATCAATAATATGACATAAATAAAGCACACTCACCTGACTATCAATGATGTGACAGGTTAGACAAACATGACACTGAAATCATCTGATAGTTAACTTGATTTGGGCTCTTTTTTCCCAGTCTTCCGATCTCATCATGCTAAAAAGATTGTCAAACAGCTGAAGGAGGAGAATGATTCCCGGCTGCATGCGACCGTCGTACTCCAGACCTATTTTAGAATGTGGCGTTGTAGGACTGTCTACCATCAGTTGATGAAATACAGGGAACAGAAGGAGGTTCAGCTGATTTACTTCGGACAGCAGGTAAGTTATCATTCTGATCAAGCTCATGGAATTTTGCTTGAAAGTGGATGTGTGAGGATACAAATGCATCAAAACAAATTTTATGAGAAGTTGTACTTAATAACAATGGAGTCTACTTTACAAGAGAAAACTTAGGGTACAACTTGTCACCTCTGCTTGATAAAGGGGTCCATGTTCTAAATATAGTGGAATCTTGCAGTGTTCTAAATATAGGGAGTCTTGCAGTGTTCTAAATATAGGGAGTCTTGCAGTGTTCTAAATATATATAGGGGTCTTGCAGTGTTCTAAATATAGGGGAATCTTACAGTGTTTTCACTAAGCTGCATCCTTGTGCCCGTTAGCACAGTAAAAAATTTTAAGGTGTTCATAGATATCAGCATTGTATTGTAAAAAGGTCATTAAAAAAATGTCTTTATCATTTGGAAACTTCTACTATGTGCCAAGTATTCAAGTTCTCTAAGTCATCAAGGGGCTTTGTAATAACATTTAGGCTGCACAGTACTGTTCTCGTTGATCAAGATTAATCATGTTTTGATAGATGACCAAGTAAGCGAATCATAAAGAATTAAAGAATAATGGATTTTATCTTAAGCCTATGTCAGTGATAATGATTGATGGTCAGGTATTTAATGGCTGGCCCCCGAAGAATTGAGATGGGCCCCATAAATGTGACCCAGGGGGTCTTAAGGACTGGAAAGCTGAACAAAAAAACTGGAATTAATAAGTAAACAATGGTAAGGTTTTCAAATATGATATGTAGTTGTATCCATTTCAGATATATGCAATTCTGTCTGGTTTCGATATGCAATTTTGACTGGTTTAGATATGATATGCAATTTTGACTGGTTCAGATATGGTCTGCAATTATGGTTAGATCAAATATAATGTGCAGTTCTGGCTAGTTTGGTGCAATTCTAACTATTTCAAATATGATATGAAAATCTCACTGGTTCAGATATGATATTCAATTCTGGATAGTTCAAATATAATCTGCAATTCTGGCTAGTTCAAATATGATATGTCAGTCAGACTCGTTGTTCATTTGATTTTTTGGCACTTTTTTAATATCAGTACATACCCAGCTATTGCAAATGTTGGAATAGACCTTGCAATTATTTCAGCAAGTTATGTGCAAAATATTAATCAACAAAATATCACACAACAGTTACATGCACCCTGATAGTGATACATGGCAATCAGCATCAGTAGTGAAGAAAGAATGGGGGAAAACCCAAGTAAGAACCACTTACCCACAGGACGCTATGGGCAAACTTTCTCACATACCCTCACTGACTGAGCTCAAGAATTGAACCCCCACAGACAGAGGTGGTAATGGGAGTGATCGTTAAAGGCAAACTCTTTAGACCTCACTGGCTCCTGAGGCCCCGACCCATGGTTGAATTTCATGACTGATTTTAATACTAATTGAGCCAAAGGATCTAACTACTAAGTATTATTATAGATAAGAGGTTTGAATTTTTACACCCTGTAACTGAACTAAATTCAACAACACTGCACTAGAGTAACATCAATAGGGCAGAAAGGTAGATAATTGTACTAATTTGTATGCATGAACTACACTCAGCAACACTCAGATTGAACACAGTGCAGAATTAACATTGTTAAGTTAAGGAGGGTGGATAATTGTACTAATTTGTATGCATGAACTACACTCAACAACCCTCAAATTGAACACAGCACAGAAGTAACATCATTAAGGTAAGAAGGGTGGCTAATTGTATTACATTGTAAGCATGCAACTTTATATTCAATTTTCTCTGTCAGTAAAAGAGACAAACACAAAATATTCAGTTTTCCCTGCTATTATAAGAGAAACACAAAATGTTTCATTTTCTCTGTATAAGAGACAAAAACAAAATATTCAGTTTTTTCTACATGAGACAAACACAAAATATTCATTTCTCTGTCAATATAAGCAACAAATACAAAATATTCAATTTTCTCCATCATTGTAAGAGACAATCACAAAATATTCAATTTTCAGTTTCTCTGTCACTGTAATAGACAAACACAAAATATTACATTTTCTCTGTCTATAAACACAAATGTATACATATTTATTATGTTCTGTCAACAAGAATCCATCTAAACTGAGAGATGAAACAATAATTACTTTTCGTGCATTTTGTGTTATTTAGATTTAAATTTCTTGGAAAGATTCATAAAATTGTTTGAAATTTAATGCTTCAAATACTGAAAGATATTTTCTTCTAAATGTTTAATATTGTAAACCTGTATTGGAGTTGGTATGATATATGTAAAATTACAGGGAAATTTAGATTTCAAAGTTTTGGTTCCCTTTGAGAAAATTTTTTTTTAAATTATGATCTATTATGCTTGGGATTTTTATGGTTTTGGAAATGTGTAATGTTTAAATACTTAGGATGTAAAACAGAAAAGTTACTATGATTAAAACACAAATTGTATTAAATGCAGTTTAGCCACTTTTCTTAACTGTATCTAATATCTACATATTAAAGAAAATGTATTAGAGATATGGAACCAAAATGAAAGATGCAGCTGCTGAATCATGGTTACTGTTAGAGACACAAAACTCTGGTTGACTATTAGGGACACAGGACTTGGGTTGACAGTAAGAGACACAGGACTTGGGTTGACTAGTAGAGACACAGTACTCAGGTTGACTGTTAGAGACACAGGACTCAGGTTGACTGTTAGAGGCACAGAAATTAGGTTGACTGTTAAAGACACATAAGTCAGGTCAACTATTAGAGACACAGAAATAAGGTTAGCTCTTAAAGACACAGAAATCAGGTTGACTATTAGAGACACAGAAATCAGTTTCAGTGAGAAATAGGACTCATGTTGACCAGAGACATGACTCAGATTGACTATTAGAGACACATGACTATTGTTTAACTATTAGCAACACATTGCTTATTTGACTATTAGAGACACAGGGATCAGGTAGACTGTTAGAGACACAGAAATCAGTGTCAGTTCATAATAGGACTCATGTAGACTAGAGACACAAGACTCAGGTTGACTGCTAAAGACACAGGACTGTTGTTGAACTATTAGCAACACAGTACTCAGAATGACTATTAGAGACACAGGACTGTTGCTGAACTATTAGCAACACAGGACTCAGGTTGACAATTAGAGACACAGGACTGTTGTTTAACTTTTAGCAACAAAGTACTCAGGTTGACACTCAGCAACACAGTACTCAAGTTGACAGTTATCAATGCATTCAGGTTGACAATGAGAGACACATGACTGTTGTTTAACTATTAGCAACACAATACTCAGGTTGACTCTTAGCAACACAGTACTCAAGTTGACAATTAGCAACACATTATTCAGGTTGACAATGAGAGACACAGACTGTTGTTTAACTATTAGCAACACACTACTCAGGTTGACAGAGTCACAGGACTGTTGTTTCCATGCCACTATTTCCATTGATCTTTACTTAAATCTCCAAAGGAATATTGAGGTGAAGTTAATTTAATGGCTTACTGCAACTGTGTTGAAAATCAAGTGACTTCAGAAGGAAAATAAAATGGGCATTGATCTTGCTCAGAATATAAAATAAATTAGGATCCTTATATTTTCACAAATCTATATTTTTTGCATGAGAAATACTTTTATTGATTCCTGTAGTTAAGTTTGTGATGTTGTTGGCAGGGAGAGATCAATCTGTTAAATTATTACATTAAGTTGATAACATGTCTGATGCCTTTACAGTTTAAATGACAATAGAATGTATTGAACTTAATTTTTTTTTAATAATTGAAATTGAAACTTGATGGAAATGCAGACTATAAATAACAAGAAATGTGTATATTCATGTTTTTTAGGGCGAATCATGTAGTGTTCCTCAGGTACTTTGCTTAATGTAGTTGAAAGTGTAACACATATCATGTCTTTTATTAAATTCAGACTAAGCATATGTAATTGACATGACATCTGTTTTCATGTCATCAAATTCACACTAAGCATATGTAATTGAAAGTGTAATTGACATGACATCTGTTTTCATGTCATCAAATTCACACTAAGCTTGTGTAATTGAAAGTGTAATTGACATGACATCTGTTTTCATGTCATCAAATTCACACTAAGCTTGTGTAATTGAAAGTGTAATAGACATGACATCTGTTATCAAGTTTACACTAATCATGTGTGATTGGATATGTTATCAGTTATCAAGTTCATGCTTAACATGGCAGTGTATTTGAATGCATAACACATCACATTTGTTATCAAGTACACTAAATGTTTTTCAGTGTGTAATGCACTTTGCGTCTTCAATGACGTTTACACTAAATGCATAGTTAAGCATGTGTGAAATACACATAATGTTTGCTATCAAGTTCACACTAAATGCATGGTCCAATGTGCAACAGATCACATTTTCATCTAGTCCACACTAAATGTGTAGTTCAGTGTGTAACACATTACATTTGTCACCCAGCTCACACTAAATGTGCAGTTCATTGTGTAACACATCCCATTTGCTATCATGTTCACACTAAATGTATAGTACAGCATGTAACATATTTTTCATCTAGCTTACACTACATGTGTAGTTCAGTGAGTCATACATCATATTTGTCATCTATTCCACACTGAATGTGTAGCTCAATGTGTAACAATCACATTTATCACCCACCTCAAACTAAATGTGCAGTTCAATATGTAACACATCCCATTTGCTATCATGTTCATACTAAATGTATAATAACAGTGTGTAACATATCATATTTGTCATCTAGTTCACATTAAATGTGTAGTTCAGTGTGTAACACATCACATTTATCACCCACCTCAAATTAAATGTGTACTATAAACTTCTACACTGCAGACATCATAGTGACATGACTGAAAAATTGTTAAAGCTATGTTAAAAATCCAAATCACACACACACAAAACTAAATGTTCAGTTCAATGTGTAACACATCACATTTGCTATCAGAGGGGTCAGTAACTTACGGCATGTGTGACACAAGGTGGCACATCAAGAGAATTGTGTGGCACACAAAGGGCAGCCAAAAATCTCGATTTTACAGTGTTACTCTCTTATTGGTGGCATGTGCTCATTCATTTTGTAATTAATCCGGGAAAAGGTGGCATGCTATGTTGTTGTTGTTGTTGTGGAGCTTAATGCCATTTTTCAGCACATGATAGGCTATACATGGTGGCCAGTATTAATGGTGGAGGAAGAAACCGGGAAATCCCCGGAAAGAACCACCGACCCATGAGAAGCTACTGGCAAGCTTTCTCACATATCCACATTCGCCGAATCCTAGACTTGAACCCACGCAGATAGAGGTGAGATGGCAGTGATCCGTAACGGAGAGTGCTTTAGACCACTCAGCCACTCGGGGCCCCATGGTACACTATGTAAATTAGGTTGCTGACCACTGCGCTATCATGTTCACACTAAATGTGTAGTACAGTGTGCAGTACATCACATTTGTCATCCATTTCACACTAAATGTGTAGGTCAGTGTGTAATCATCACATTTGTCACACTCAGTCTCTCAATTTCTTGTTTGTCTGCAAATTATCTACCAGTATGTCTTTGCCATCTTTATACCTGTCAGCATTTCTTTCCTCGTATTTTGCCTGTCAGCATGTCTTTACTTCCATCTTTGCCTGTCAGCATGTCTTTACCTCTTACTTTGCCTGTCAGCATATCTGCACCTCCTTTGCATGTCAGCATGTCTTTACCTCCTTTACCTGTCAGCATGTCTTTTTACCTCCTCCTTTGCCTGTCAGAATATCTTGACATCCTTCTTTGCCTGTCAAAACATCATTGCTCATTTTCCTGTCAGCATGTCTTTACCTCCTTCTTTGCCCGTCAGCATGTCCTTCCTTATTTTACTGTCAGCATGTCCTTACATCCTATGTTGCCTGTCATTATGTCTCTACCTCCTTTGCCTGTCAACATATCTGTACTTCCCTTTTCACCTGAGAGCATATCTTTACTTCCTACATTGCCTGTCAGCCAGTCTTTACCTCATTCTTGGTCTGTCAGAATGTCTTTACCTCCTTCTTTGCCTGTCAGCACATCTTTACCTCCTTTTTTGCCTGTCTGCATGATTTCTTTACTTCCTACTTTACCGATCAAAATTGATAATACACTGTAGTTGCCCACATAATTGAATTTCTAGTTTTGCCTTACCAGCAAGAGCATGTTGAAACTAATACAGTGAATCATATGCACAGGTGAGGGATGGGGAAAGCCAACTTTATGGTCACAATATGTATGCACAGGTGAGGGATGGGGAAAGACAACTTGATGGTCATAATTTGTATGCACAGGTGATGTATTGGGAAAGCCAACTTGATGGTCACAATTTGTGTGTACAGGTGAGGGATGGGGAAAGCCAACATAGGGGTCACAATTTGTATGTACAGGTGAGGGATGGGGAAAGCCAACATAGGGGTCACAATTTGTATGTACAGGTGAGGGGTGAGGAAAGCCAACTTGATGGTCACAATTTGTATGCATAGGGGATGAATGGGGAAATCCATATTGATGGTCATAATTTGTATGCACAGGTGGGAGATGGGGAAAGTGAACTTATGGGTCACAATTTGTATACACATTTGAGCGATTGGGAAAGCCATCTTGAGGGTCACAGACTGTATGCACAAGTGAGGTATAAAGAAAACCATCTTAAGGGGTCACAATTTGTATACACTGGTGAGTGATAGGGAAAACCAACTTAGGAGTCAGAACATTCCTAGGCAGGAACAAAGAAGTAGTATTGGAAGAAGAAATGGACATCATGAATACTAATAAACATTTACAATGGAGAGTATTTTCTTAACATTTTTACATCATTAGAATTAGTGTTTCTGGAACAAAACCTTTGTTATAAACAAGATTCAATGTTTAAATACTGGTAATGTCATTTTAATATTAAATTCAATATTGCCTTTTTAATGTTAAATCTTATAACATTGCCTTTTTAATGTTAAATCCAATGACATTGCCTTTGTAATGTTAAATCCAGTAATATTGCCTTTGTAATGTTGAATCCAATAACATTGCCTTTGTAATGGTAAATCCAATAACATTGATTTTTTACTATTAAATTTAATGCTGATGTTCAGAAAACTAATGATACCATCTACAATGTCATTGAGTTCATTCATGTGAAATAAGTCTATCTCTCATGTCTTTCTCACATGCTTACTCTGTATCACTCACGTGGAATAAGTACATCTCACATGTCTTTCTCACATGCTTACTCTGTATCACTAATGTGAAATAAGTACATCTCACATGTCTTTTTCACATGGGCATACTATGTCAATTTGGTGTAAGTCTATCTCACATGTCTTTCTCACATGGGTACACTGCATCATACATGTATAGGAATGAATGAATAAACTTACTTTATGTTGGTAACAATGGCTTTGTTATCAGCATTCAATTTTTACATAAATGTTTTGCTTGAAAATTTGTAGCAATTGACCTGTCAGATAAAGATAGATAAAACTACATTATCTTATTTGCATATGTATTGTTGTATTCTTGTACTTTTCAAAATGAAATTTTAGTTTTTAGCATGCATCATTTCAAGTTCACTCTCAAAATTTGATAAAATTTGAACTAATAACTTTAATACATAATTGGAATGTAAAGTTACTATACTATATGTTTACTTAAAACTAGTGAATAGTCCAAGCTATCCTATCCGTGAGTAGCTAATTAACCATATAAATCAGTGAGCCCCTTGTTGGATTGGTTAATGAGCCATCTCAATCAATGGGGTATGTTCAGTGCATACATAATTGTGGTATATAAAGCACATATAAATTTAGGGATAACACCCTGAGGAATGTTGTATGCATATATGACTGTGTAAGCTCTATGGAAGGCATATAAAGTACATCTTGAATTAGGGATAACACCCTGGGGGTATGTTGTATGCATACTTGATTGTGTAGGTACTATGGAAGGCATATAAAGTCCATCTTAAGTTAGGGATAACACCCTGGGGGTATGTTGCTTAGTATCAGGTGAGAAACTGGGGTCAGTACTGGGGGAGAGACATTTTTCTCAAACCAACCCATGAAACTTGGTGTAGTTGTTGAGGGTTTAACACCATTTTTCAGCACATGATAGGCAATATATGGCCACCAGTAGAACTGGTGGAGGATGAACTGGGAAAAACCCATGAAGAACCACCAACCAACAGAGAGCTTCTTGCAGGCTTTCTCACATACACGCATTGACCAAGCCTGACACTGTAACCCATGTGACAGGTGAGAGGCAGTGATCGGTAAAGGCAAGTTCTTTAGATTACTCATCCACATGGCGTCCCAAAACTTGTGTTGTAACTCTCCAACAAGCTTACCTTGAATAGCATTTTCGCACTGCAATTTGCAATTCATGTGGAAGCAAGGGTCCATTTGAAGATGGCATCCTAGGAATTAGAGTAAGTTTTTACCAGTTTATTATATTTCCATGTGTGTAGGCAAATATATCTTGTCGCAAATACATACACAATAATGTTACGTATATAAGGTACACAAAGACAGTAACGACACTCTGGGGTACATTGTGTACAAAATACATACACAATAATGTTACGTATATAAGGTACACAAAGACAGTAACGACACTGGGGTACATTGTGTACAAAATACATACACAATAATGTTACGTATATAAGGTACACAAAGACAGTAACGACACTCTGGGGTACATTGTGTACAAAATACATACACAATAATGTTACGTATATAAGGTACACAAAGACAGTAACGACACTCTGGGGTACATTGTGTACAAAATACATACACAATAATGTTACGTATATAAGGTACACAAAGACAGTAACGACACTCTGGGGTACATTGTGTACAAAATACATACACAATAATGTTACGTATATAAGGTACACAAAATACATACACAATAATGTTACGTATATAAGGTACACGTACACTCTGGGGTACATTGTGTACAAAATACATACACAATAATGTTACGTATATAAGGTACACAAAGACAGTAACGACACTCTGGGGTACATTGTGTACAAAATACATACACAATAATGTTATGTATATAAAGTACACCAAGACAATAATAACACACTTGGGTATGAGACTGTAAGCATATGGAAATGTATATAAAATATATCTAAAGTTTGGGATAACACTCTGTGGTATATTTTATGCATACATGATTACATAAGCATATGGAAAGGTATATAAAATGCATCTATAATTAGGGATAACACTCTGGAGTATGTTATATGCATACATGATTGTGTAAATGTTATCAAAAGGCATATAAAGTAACTCTAGAGTTAGGTAAAACACTCAGGGATACCTTGTTTTTATCTCAACTTAAAGCCTGCAGTGAATTGACTCTGCAGTTCGAATGCAATTTGCAATACAATTGTGGAGGCATGGGTCCAGTTTAAGATGGCAAACTTAGAAGTTCATAGCAAAATTAAATATAAATTACAGATTGTTTTTTTTTCTATATCGGTATGTACAAAACTTAATTCTCCTTCTATTTGTTCCATTTTCCCACTGCATTAACCTCTCACAATGATTAAATAAATGGGCTTGTCAAATGTATTTAACATTTATTTCATTCTTTTAATATTTATTCAGGTTGATCAGTACAATAAAGACATGTTGACAGCATTAGAAAAGACAAATGTGCCAGTTCCATCCTTGACCTTGCAAAACTCCAAGCAGAAGCCTTCACAGTCTGTTCCACTAGAGCCACATGTGGAAGTGGTCCACACAACACCCCCACAACAGGATTCTCCAGAAAAAAAGAAAAAACCTGCCCCCAAACCACCACAGCCACCAAATGTCTCAGAAGACCGTGTAGAACACATGAAGAAAATGGGGCAGGTCAAGTTATTGATGCCAGAAAGAGAGGGTAGCTATTATGATGATGTAAGTCATTACCTTTATTGCTTTTCTCTAAAGAAAAAGATGAGGAAATGTGAGGATTATGTTATCTTGCTCATGTGGACATGTGTGAGCATATAATGATTAGGCCTGCTTCTGTGGATGTGTGTGAGCATACAATGATTAGGCCTGCTTGTGTGGATGTGTGAGTGCATGTGAGGATTAGGCCTGCCTGTGTGGATATGTGGGTGCATATAATGATTAGGCCTGCTTGTGTGGATGTGTGAGTGCATATAATGATTAGGCCTGCTTCTGTGGATGTGTGAGTGCATGTGAGGATTAGGCCTGCCTGTGTGGATGTGTGTGAGCATGTGAGGATTAGGCCTGCCTGTGTGGATGTGTGTGAGCATGTGAGGATTAGGCCCGCCTGTGTGGATGTGTGTGAGCATGTGAGGATTAGGCCTACCTGTGTGGATGTGTGTGAGCATGTGAGGATTAGGCTTGCCTGTGTGGATGTGTGTGAGCATGTGAGGATTAGGCCTGCCTGTGTGGATGTGTGTGAGCATGTGAAGATTAGGCCTGCCTGTGTGGATGTGTATGAGCATGTGAGGATTAGGCCTGCCTGTGTGGATGTGTGTGAGCATGTGAGGATTAGGCCTGCCTGTGTGGATGTGTGTGAGCATGTGATGGATGTGTGTGAGCATGTGAGGATTAGGCCTGCCTGTGTGGATGTGTGTGAGCATGTGAGGATTAGGCCTGCCTGTGTGGATGTGTGTGAGCATGTGAAGATTAGGCCTGCCTGTGTGGATGTGTATGAGCATGTGAGGATTAGGCCTGCCTGTGTGGATGTGTGTGAGCATGTGAGGATTAGGCCTGCCTGTGTGGATGTGTGTGAGCATGTGATGGATGTGTGTGAGCATGTGAGGATTAGGCCTGCCTGTGTGGATGTGTGTGAGCATGTGAAGATTAGGCCTGCCTGTGTGTGTGGATGTGTGAGTGCATATAATGATTAGGCCTGCTTCTGTGGATGTGTGAGTGCATGTGAGGATTAGGCCTGCCTGTGTGGATGTGTGTGAGCATGTGAGGATTAGGCCTGCCTGTGTGGATGTGTGTGAGCATGTGAGGATTAGGCCTGCCTGTGTGGATGTGTGTGAGCATGTGAGGATTAGGCCTGCCTGTGTGGATGTGTGTGATGTGTGTGAGCATGTGAGGATTAGGCCTGCTTGTGTGGATGTGTGTGAGCATGTGAAGATTAGGCCTGCTTCTGTGGATGTGTGTGAGCATGTGAGGATTAGGTCTGCTTCTGTGTGGGCATGTGAGGATTAGGCCTGCCTGTGTGGATGTGTGAGTGCATAAGTAATGTTGTACTGCTCCTCCTGCACCATTTAAGTTATAGACATCAAACTTTGAAATATGATTATTTGTTGCCTGTAAATATGTATAACAGTAATATCCTATATGGGATATGATTATATATATATATATATATATATATATATATATATATATATATATATATATATATGCTCTATCTTTGACATGAATGTGTGTCCTGTTGATCAACTAGGAAACAGCACTTCATGAACTAACTTGTGTAAATTCATGACAACAGATCACATCTGCAATATGATGTTTCTGTCTTTAAAAAATGTAGATTTCTATTTAAAAAAAACTAATTATTTCTTTACAGGCAGTCACGATTCTATCTCACCCTTTTTACCCCAGGACTAAATCTTAAGAAATTATAAATAAATCTTATTTACTAAATGAAAATGGCCTATGGTTTTATTGACATTGTAATGTTTGATAAATTGTTTGAATAATTTTGGCTTGACATGCTGCTTGGTAAACTGTGGGGGTGAAACAATTCATGGATATATCGATAGATGGATACTCTAGCAGTATTTATACACATATCGATAGAAGAGGTGAACAAATGATACAAAACGATACTTACCCTATACAAATTAGGTTAATCTTCAGCAGCCTTGAATAATTATTAGTCATCCTCAGCAGTAATGGATATTTATTAGTCAGCTTTGATATGCCTTTTTATTCTTGAAATTGAGAATTCATTTGATACAACTGTCACAGACACAGGTGCACAATTTTGTCACTCGCAAAGAAATAACTATTCACAACTCACACGTGCCTTGTACAAATTAACACAAGGTAACATGGTTCATAATCTGTTCACTCCGCACACACACACACACACACACACACACACACACACACAACAATTCCATGCTAATTATTTTGTCCTGTCAGCATGTTCAGTACAAAGATAACCTTCTAAACTGTGCTCGTCATTTGTATTAAAGTGCTTCACTCATCAATTAATAATGATTTTCTGTTGCTTCATATCTTGTATACTTTGGAACTTGAATATGAAGGCACACTTTCAGTTCATCAGACAGTGAAATGTATTACATTATTACATTCAAAATTTTGACTTGTGGTTATTGTTTGTTCCAGTCCAGGGTAAACAATAACCACCAATCAAAACTTAATGCAACTTATTCCTTGCATGATGTCCAAACTGATTCAGCTAGATACAACTCTGATAGATCTCTAGGTAGATAACAGCTAGATACAACTCTGATACATCTCTAGGTAGATAACAGCTAGATACAACTCTGATTCAGCTCTAGGTAGATAACAGCTAGATACAGCTCTGATACAGCTCTAGGTAGATAACAGCTAGATACAACTCTGATACAGCTCTAGGTAGATAACAGCTAGATACAACTCTGATACAGCTCTAGGTAGATAACAGCTAGATAAACTCTGATACAGCTCTAGGTAGATAACAGCTAGATACAACTCTGATACAGCTCTAGGTAGATAGCAGAGACACTTTGTGACTGTGCAGTGATCCATATCATTCATTGGAGATTAAATTTGGAATGTCTCTTTTAATGTTTTTGTTAGTGATAAGTGGTTGAAAGTGCTGATGGAAAATTGACAAAATTAGCATGGATTTCAAACTGCATTAGTTTGTCAGCTTGTGTAAATTTGGTAATTTTTGCAAAACATTGGAGTGGATATCAATATAGTTTTCCAATGTTCTGCAAAAATTGGAGTGGATATCAATAGTTTTCCAATGTTTTGCATCTGCGGGAAGTACAGTGCAATAGATTTTGTTTGTATTGTATTCCCCACCCCCACACCCGGTCTTGTTCTAGATAAGATATTCCTTGCATGAGGAAAACTGCACTATTTCTTCTGTTTTGATGATACCAGTTATACCATAATATCATCCAAGTTAAAGTGAAGACATGAAGTTGATAATATGATATTTTAAAGCATTCTTGCAGTGCAAAACAAAGGCATGGTGGCCAGTATAAATCCAGTATTTGGTGAAATGGATTATCCTGAAATGTCCTTAGAATCTAATAATCTGATTGGTTGATATGCAAGTCTGGCTTCAGATTGACCAGTCAGATGTCTCGAGTCCGGCAGATTTAAATTGAGACTTTTGTTGATGAAATTCAGACCAGGTACATTGTCACTGAATCTTCATATGAATATTAACCAAAAGAGTATTATAAAAGTCATCAGATTTGCATTTTAAAAGCCACAGAAGCTGCTAAACATGTGTTCCAGTCACAAATCTCCAATAATTACCTTTATGTTCCAGTCATAAATCTCTAATGATTTCTTTTCTGTTCTAGTTATGAATCTCCAGTGATTTCCTTTATGTTCCAGTCATAAATCTCTAATGATTTCTTTTCTGTTCCAGTCATAAATCTCCAATGATATTCTTTCTGTTTATTTTCTCTTACAACTGTAGTGCTATTGCTAAATTTATTTCTTCTTATGTTGTTTGGTAAAATAAGTAACTAACATTTGTACTAGACTATGATTTGCGGAAATTAGTTTTGAATATACGGATATTAAGATAGTACATGTAATGTGATAATTATGATAAATTAGGCAAATGCAGTATCATAGGTGGCTAATTGAATTTGCATGCTGTCTTTACTGGGCATAAAGTTGTAGATGGCTAATTGAATTTACATACTGTCTTTACTGGGCACAAATTATATTGTAGATGGCTAATTGAATTTGCATACTTTTTTTGCTGGGTACATGTAATGTTGTAGATGGCTAATTGAATTTGCATATGGTCTTTACTGGGCACAATTAATGTTGTAAATGGCTAACTGCATTTACATACTGTCTTTACTGGGCACATGTAATTTCATAGATGGCTAATTGAATTTGCATGCTGTCTTTACTGAAGTTATGTATATTTCAGTTGCAAGAACAAAAGGCAGATGCATTTAAATCACCACCTGACTCTCCAACCAGGTAAGTAGACATTCAACATCTGTTTTCTAAGTGTATTTTGGTCATAAGTGGGTATTTGTCCATCCATCCCTCCAACTGGTTCAAATTTGTATTTTGGTCATAGGTGGGACCTCTGTTGCCCAATTTGTAGCAGTGTTTTTACTTCTTTTCAACTACCCCATACAGTAGTAAGAGAATATTGAGATTGAGATAATAATAATAATAATAATAATAATAATACTTTATTTATAGAGGGTGACTCATTAGTCAAGAACTGTTCTCCCTTGAGTCCCTCTTAGATATCCAACATGTCTGTTGACTTGTCTGTCTCATTACCCTCATGTCCTCCCAAACTGATGGGAGAAAATTTACCAAGCTTAATACATTGTTTACCAATGAACAGGCCATTATGAGTATAATTTTCAGCTTGTGGGTCCTATGGAGGAAATAAAAAGTCAAAAAAGAGGAAGAATATAAACCACCCTGTGAGATTTCAGACACTTAAAATGTGACATAGAGGTGTTACTTTAGGGTAGCCTTGTTTAGATTAGATTAGATTCCTGGTGTGAGAAAAATGGCAAGAAAATGAAACATGGACAATACTAAAGTACTAATGAGCACTACCCAACAAAAATGACCTAAATTGGAAAATTAGTCAATCTTTAAGTTGAATGAAATTTTCTGTAAATAGTTACTAATGGTTATTAATGCCTGGCATGATGGTTGATTACAGTTTGCAGTGGAATTAACATATGTCGTAAAGTGAATTCATTCCTGGATATTACACAGGAAAAGACCAGATCGATACAAAATATAGGTTATCTATTACAACACTATATACAGCCAGACCTAGACTGCTGTAATGTTATACAGCCATTCCCAGATTACAGCCATACCTCAACTATAGTAATGCTATACAGCCATACCTAGACTACTGTAATGTTATACAGTCATACCTAGACTACTGTAATGTTATACAGTCATACCTAGACTACAGCCATACCTCAACTATAGTAATGTTATACAGCCATACCTAGACTACTGTAATGTTATACAGTCATACCTAGACTACTGTAATGTTATCCAGTCATACCTATACTACAGCCATACCTCAACTATAGTAATGTTATACGGTCATACCTAGACTACTGTAATGTTATACAGTCATACCTAGACTACTGTAATGTTATATAGTCTTACCTAGACTGCTGTAATGTTATACAGTCATACCAAGACATTGTAGTGTTAAACAGCCATTCCTTAACTACTGTAATGTTATTGTTGGATCCACTTCTGAGAAGAATGTTTGCAATTTACTTTGTAAACTCATCTTTGATAATGTTGTAAACATCACAAATGCAGTGGATAATTTTATAATGGTAAGAGTAAGTGAATGAATCAGTTTAGAAATGCTAACATTATGCACAAAATATTAACATATGGTCCCATTATATCTCAAGAACCTGATTCATTCAAGAAAACAAGGCAACACTGCCAGTTTAAGACCAGTATCAGCTCTTTTCATTGCAAATTCAAATAAAGATCTCTCTTTGAGAAGTGTTTACAATTTGGGATAACTAATTTGGACCAGAATCCAAAAGGAAATTAGAAAAAATATGAATATATTTGATTATAATCTCATTTACTGGGTGAAGAGCAGGACCTTTTTGATTTTTACAAAAATGTGTACCTGTGTCAGTATATACTATTTGTATACAGTATATGCATTATATTTGTACTGCATATATATATATATATATATATATATATATATATATATATATACACCTTTTTATGCTGTAAGTGCACTATTTTTATACCATATATGCATACACACCCCTTCCTTGATAACTTGCACACAACTGGGTCCGAAAACATGGACTGCAATGTGCATGAGGTGCAAGTTACAGAAATACACTGAAAAATAAAGAAAGGGATGAACACTGACAGCGTGAACAGGGGTGGGGGCAGGTTAAGTACATAAGTACAGCTTGAATACCTGTTTAATAACCAAAATGGAAATAGTTGTCAGTGAATAGATTCTTCCCTTTTCTATATAAACTACCTTTATTTTCAATACATCCAAACTCTGCAAGAGTATTTCATACATTGCTCCAAGTAATTTCAATTCACATCACATGTTTACCAGCAAAAACATTCCACATTATACTGCTATTTGCAAGTTAGTGTCAATACATTCTAGTGTTGCAGTACTGTTGATTTAGAATAAAAGATTCTTTATTTAAAAAAGAAACATGTAACAGTAATTTAGAGGAAGAATAACATCAAAACTCTATTTTTTAAAATTTTTTGTTATATTTCTGTATTGTCAGTACTGTGATTTCATTCCAGATTGTAGTTAAATTCTTTTTCATCCTAATGAGCGAACTTCCGAGTGCCAGATTAGGAATTTTATTTTGACTACAAACATTGGAACTCACTTCTCCATAATGAATCCAATCTGTGAAACTAAGCTTTTCATGTACCAAGTATGCCTTTTAATTTGTTACTGGCACTGTAATCACACTGATTCATGACTGTGATCAACTACAGATTCAGTGTTTGATGCATCATATGAAATATGTTAACACACTACCTGGAATGACTAGTTCTAATGGGGGCCCCGAGTGGCCGAGTGGTCTAAAGCACTCCATTATGGATCACTGCCATCTCACCTCTGTCTGCGTGGGTTCGAGTCTAAGATTCGGCGAATGTGGATATGTGAGAAAGCTTGCCAGTAGCTTCTTGTGGGTCGGTGATTCTTTCCGCAGATTTCCCGGTTTCTTCCTCCACCATTAATACTGGCCGCCATGTATAGCCTATCGTGTGCTGAAAAATGGCGTTAAGCCCCACAACAACAACAACAACAACTAGTTCTAATGCAGGTAGGATGTTAACACACTACCTGTAATGACTAGTTCTTATGTAGGTAGGATGTTAACACTCTACCTGTAATGACTAGTTCTTATGCAGGTAGGATTTGCATACCTTGTAAACTGTTCCTATTCTACCGCAATTGCATGAATGGATCCAAAAGACCTAATTAACATAATAATACAATGCAAGTCAAGTTTTAATTGATTGTAATGGATGCAAGCAAAACTTCTGCCAGTTGGAGATAATACAGTCAGTGTTTAGTTAGGTTCTCTTGGAAACATTGTGTCAGCCAGTGTGTAATTAAGTTCTCATGGAAACACTTGCAGGCTTCATTGTGACAGTCAATGTTTAATTAGATTATCAGGGAAACATTTGCAGGCTTCAGTATGACTGTTTAATTAAGTTCTCATGGAAGCACTTGCTGGCTTCATTGTGACAATAAGTGATTAATTAGGTTCTCATAAAAACTTGCAGGCTTCATTGTGACTGTTTAATTAGGTACTCATGGAAATGATCTCAGGCTTCATTGTGACAGTCATTGTTTAATTAGGTTCTCCTGGAAACAATGACAGGCTTCATTGTGACAATCATCGTTTAATTAGGTTCTCGTGGAAACAATGACAGGCTTCATTGTTACAGTCATTGTTTAATTAGGTTCTCATGGAAACAATGACAGGCTTCATTTTGACAGTCATTGTTTAATTAGGTTCTCGTGGAAACAATGACAGGCTTCATTGTGACAATCAGTGTTTAATTAGGTTCTCATGGAAACAATCTCGGGCTTCATTGTTGCAGTCATTGTTTAATTAGGTTGTTATGGTAATGCTCACAGGGTTCATTGTGACAGTCAGTTGGTACTTTTTAATTTTGGAATACAAGAGGGTGTACCAGATTTATGATGAATACACTGAAACTGAATTGAAAGATAAACACAAACATTACTTGACAAAACATATGTAGCTGGTATTTATTTCTTAAAGTATTTCCACCAGAAGAAATTTCATTGACTACTGTTATTTATGGTGTACTAAGAAATTTCATTGACTACTGTTATTTATCGTGTACTAAGAAATTTCATTGACTAATATTATTTATGGTGTACTAAGAAATTTCATTGACTAATATTATTTATGGTGTACTAAGAAATTTCATTGACTAATATTATTTATGGTGTACTAAGAAATTTCATTGACTAATATTATTTATGGTGTACTAAGAAATTTCATTGACTAATATTATTTATGGTGTACTAAGAAATTTCATTGACTAATATTATTTATGGTGTACTAAAAAATTTCATTGACTAATATTATTTATGGTGTACTAATAAATTTCATTGACTAATATTATTTATTTTGTACTAAGAAATTTCATTGACTAATATTATTTATGGTGTACTAAGAAATTTCATTGACTAATATTATTTATGGTGTACTAAGAAATTTCATTGACTAATATTATTTATGGTGTACTAAGAACTTTGTCATACAGAATATTTAACAAAAACTTTAACTTATTAAAACTTGGGAATTTCGTGTTGATTATAATTTCTGGGCCCTATCTGCTGTTTTCAGCTATAAAATGAGTGATATATCAAGGTTTTATTCATCATTTTTCACAATTTCATTCCCATTCATCAGAAAGGGGCTTATTAGCTATTTTGGATCTACACCTTGCCCAACATACAAGCGGGTTTGCAAGTTATCCATGTGCAAGTTATCAAGGAGGAGGTGTAACTAGTTTCTACTTCGTTGCCTCATTAGTTTGGTACTGTATACACAAATACATGTAATTAGTTTCCACTTGCTGTGTTACTGTTTTTTACTGTATATACATACAGGTACCTAGTTCCAATTTGCTCACAATTTTTGTCCTGTTCATTTATAAATGTGTATCTAGTTTCCAGTTTGCTGTGTTACTGTTTTTGTACTGTACATTGATATACATGTACCTAGTTTCCAATTTGCCATGTCACTATTTTTGTCATATATATATATATATATATATATATATATATATATATACTGTAAGTTTCCAGTCACTGTATATACATGTACAGTGTTCCTCTTTACCTTCTCACCATTATTTTTACTGTACTGGTATATACACATACCTTGTTCCCCTTTACCTTCTTACTATAATTTTTACTGTATATATATATATATGTAGCTTGTTCCTCTTTACCTTCTCACTAGTATTTTTACTGGCGCCGTAACAAAAGCGTGTAAGAGAAAAGCGTGCCGACATAAGCGCACCGACAAAAAGCACGTTGAAAATGCACGCAATGATAAACAACCCAACAAATACGCGCAAGGCAAAAGCGCGCATTTATACAAAGATAAGGTTGAGAAGACAATAAAAAAAGTTAACTGAGAAGACAATGCAAAAATGTTAACTGAGAAGACAATACACATAAGTAAATTGTACGGTCTTCTTTACAATTTAACTGTGTGGATCAACTAACTTTTTTTCATAGTACATTAATTCTAAGCAATGCCAACTTCTCAGTCTTCTCAACCGTTTAAGTTAATTGACATTAACATCTAACATTTCTACTTATGATTTATAAATAAATCAGGCTATTTTTGCACACTGTTCTATGATTTATAAATAAATCAGGCTATTTTTGCACAATGTTCTCATTTTTTTCAATATTTTTATAAGTCAATAATAGGTTTGTTAACAGGCGCCATAACAAAAGCGCACAAGGCAAAAGCCAAATAAAAGCAAGACAAAAGTAAATGTTTTTATAAGTCAGTAATAGGTTTGTTAAAATTTCGCAACAAGTATGTATAGGGCGCCCGTCATGTATAGAGTAATAAACATTCATCGTAAATAAACCAACATTGTGTCAATTTGTCATGCAGATTTTTTTTTTTTTTTTTTAGCAGTTTATGTATTTTGTTTATTTAATGCATTATATTGTAAGAACATTTGTTGACACTTTCTTAGGCGCGCTTATGTATGCGCGCTTATCTCCGCGCATTTGCCACTGCACGCTTTTGACCACAATTATGTTGGCATGCGTTTGTCTTGCGCACTTTTGTCGGGTCACCATTTTTACTGTATATACACATACTTTGTTCCTCATTACCTTCTCACTGTTATTTTTACTGTATATACATATACCTTGTTCCTCATTACCTTTTCACCGTTATTTTTACTGTATATACATGTACCTTGTTCCTCATTACCTTTTCACCGTTATTTTTACTGTATATACATGTACCTTGTTCCTCATTACCTTTTCACCGTTATTTTTACTGTATATACATATACCTTGTTCCTCATTACCTTTTCACCGTTATTTTTACTGTATATACATATACCTTGTTCCTCATTACCTTTTCACCGTTATTTTTACTGTATATACATGTACCTTGTTCCTCATTACCTTTTCACCGTTATTTTTACTGTATATACATGTACCTTGTTCCTCATTACCTTTTCACCGTTATTTTTACTGTATATACATGTACCTTGTTCCTCATTACCTTCTCACTATTATTTTTACTGTTACACAGTACATACATGTACCTTGTTGGAGCCTATTGTTCTTGTGATGGTTTCTGTTCATTGAGTTCAAATTTAAATTTAGTTATTTATTATTTACTCATTTAGTCTTTGTTATGAGCTTAAGAAAGATATCAGATTTATTGTACTTTGCAGTTTTATAATAATAAGTTAATAGTTGCAAACAATGGAGGGTCTTGAGGAAGAGTATGTTTCATGTCACTCTCTTTAAATAAAGTCAGTATTAGTAATAGTGTACAAGAATGCATTTACAGTTATATTAAATATTTTGCTTCCGAACATTTTACATAAATTTGTATGAGAGAACACAGTGATTTATGGCCATGCTTCCTGGGTCACTATCTAGAGGGGATGTCAGTGTCAAGAAATGGGGGGGGGGGTATTTACTTTAATTTGATAGCCATGGAAGTACATGTAGTTCTAGCTGAACTCATGCCTGGTATGGAGAAAAATTTCATAATAAAACAACTGCTAAATAATTTTTAAAAATCTAGTTGTTCTCTATATGTGAAGCCCTATCAAATGTTTTAGGGAACAAGGGAACATAGACATTTATTTACAGGAAGCAAGAGAAAATGTCAGTTAGTTTAGTGCTACAATGTAAGACATCAACCCACACCAGTCATTCAAATCAGGGTCAAAATCTTAACATTGTATGACCAGGAACAAGGGAACAGTGTGCCAGTTTTAGGGAGTTCTTATGGAACATTTGGAGATTTTCAGGAAATTTTATTAGTGAATATAAGGGAACAAAGATCAGTTCCCTTTGATGGACTACTTAGTGTTCAGGAAAAGTTTTTTAAGCATGCTATTTCTTTCTGGATTGTAACATGAAGTTTGTAATTTTGTGTTTCTTTAAATTTGTTTTATGTCATGTACATTTTTTGTGTAGTTTTTCAATATACATGTCCATAATGTATTTTTCAATATACATGTAGCTTCCAACATACATGTATATATATGAAGCATTCAAAAATGTTCAGGGAACAATGCAGAGTTCTAGAATGTCTCACTGATGTCGGTTCACTAACAGGTGTCATCAGAGCTAATAGCTTATTGAAAAGTTCAAATTTTGCTTGTGTCTTTTGAAGGACATCCCCAGATGAATTTGTGGTGCCCCCAGGGCAGGTCATTGACTGGGACAAGCCTCTTGAGGAGGCAAAAAAGGTCTTACTTTCGGTGTAAGTAGAGTAAACCAGTCTGTATATTGTATTCATATAGACTGGTCCCTTTGTCATAAAACTTGGTTCGAAATTTTATTTAATAACAGTTCCCATAGACTGGAAAATATTACTCAAAATGTGCCAATACAGCCTTTATATGATTGGAATATTTTTACACAAGATTTTTGAGTCAGCTAAAGTTTTATGAAGGGGGACCTGCTTTTGTATCCACATACACTAATCTTCACAAGAAAATAAAATCGAGAAAATATCTTTGTTTCAATAAATAAGTTGGAGAGATATACTTATCAAAACAGTTTAATTGTATTATAGAAAGAACCGACCTTCAGTACTTACCTCTCAGGCATCTCACAAGCCTGTTGGTCTTGGCATGTTTCTTCCTTTTTTTCCTTCTCTTTTACTTGATATATCTTTCTTTTCTTTTCTAAACTTTCATTTTCAGTCTTCTTCCTCTCATTGCATATATGTATGTCTCTGCCATCAGAGAGACTGTTTCTACTGTTTGCTGTCTCTCTCTCTCTCTCTCTCTCTCTCTCTCTCTCTCTCTCAGACTGTTTTAAAGAGAACACAAAGTTTTAGTTGGATACAAAATCTGATGTCTTTGTTTCTCAGTAAGTACCACATACTGGTACTGATTCCTAATTTGTTCATATTTTAATTCAATGAAGCAAAGAACTTCAAACAAATTTCAAACTTGCCATAGCAAGATATGATTCAGATATTTATGTGACAATGTAACATTACCATTAACAGTGTAACATTACCATTAACAGTGTAACATTACCATTAACTGTGTAGCATTACCATATTAACAGTGTAGCATTACTATGTAATCATGTAACATTCCCATGTAACAGTGTAACATTACAATGTAACTTTATCTTTTATAATGCAACAATGTAGGCTAGTGTGTTTTGCTTCTTGTTTCTGGTGTTACTTAGTGGGAAGCTCTTGTACAGTGTATCACTAAGCAGCTTTTCTCACAGAATATTGGATGAATGGATGGATGTATGGATAGACTGATTGTTGAACGGATGTTTTTGTCTGCCTTTCTGTGAATACATTTGTATAATTTCTTAATACAAATTTCTTCATTTCTACAGAACTTTTGCAGATGACTCCTCTCCTCCCACTCCTTTATCCCCCCCAGTGGGTGTAAGTCCTCTCGAGTCATTGAACACAGACTATCCAAACTCCCCCAATTCAAATGAAAGCCCCAACTCAAATAGTTTCTCTGCCCAAGTTTGCAAGACCCCACCACCCCACAGCTGGATGATTTGGCTCAACTGAGACTGGCAAGAACTATTGCTGAAGCCATTCTGGCCAAGTTAGTACAATATTTCTGCATGTTTGTAGTGTTCAGTTGTAATTTTGATGTTCATAGAATTGAAAACTTTTTTCTGAGAGACACACCAGTGTTTATTAAGTCATGCTATTTCGTTCTTCACTTTTCATCTTTTTCATTCACTTTATATCTATTAATTTTCCAAATATGTTTGATTCTGAAATTCATTATTTGATTCATTCTTTGGTTCTGTAATTTGTTTCTCTGTCTAAAACATGTAATCATTTTCAATACTGTTTTGGCCTTTAGTCAGTTCATAGTTCATTGTTGTGGTTGTAAATTGATTTTGTGTACACAATTGACATTGCAATATCCTGGCAGTAGATGAGAGTTTGTGTATTTTGTACAGGTCAACGTTCTTGTCATTGTTTGGTTGTTGATTTTCTCAGCTGTAGCATTAGAAAATATATTGGCTTCCTCATTAAGTTGGCTTTGTCCCGGAATGGTGTTATTTCTCCCTCTCTAGTGTTAGCTATTTTGTCTGTAATAATAATACCATGGCATCCTGTACATGTGACACAACCAGGATATCAAACCAGTAGTTTTACCAGTTTAAATCAATAGTTTACTTACAATCCAATATACTATTTATTGAGATAAAATTTACTAGTTTTAAGGGAATTTTAAAAAAATGGATTTTTTGACATAATATGTAGTGTTCACATTCTGTAATAAAAAGAGCAGCTTATGAACCTGAATCCCAGTAATAATTAATATCAGCAGTGTATTTTTAATTAAATGAGAAAGGAAGAGTTCACTACAAAGTTTCTTTTCAAAATAAAAAGTACAAGCAATTTTAGTTTTAATGAAATCACTGCACTGGTGACCAATAATGCGTGACCACTTTTACAGTGTGACTATTAAGTTGCATACTTGACTGGCTCTTGGTAGTTCTCTGGGCCAGATCTCATTTGGGTCACATTGTATTTTATGAAGAATGGGGAATATACTGTCTGTATCAGCTTTAGAGGTGGCAGTGGCAAAACACACTCAGCCTGCAGAGAAGTTCACACTTTAGTATTCTATGGCTAGGTTCAGTATGAGGAGAAAGTATCGGAGTTGGACTTTGAGTCTCATATTTCGTAGCTAATGGTTTCTTAACATGGGGAGAGAAGCTGCATATTTCAACACTTTGACACAAATTGAAAAAATATATGAGCTGCCCTTAAATATTCCTCTAAATACACCAGGAACAATGCAATAACAATAATATTAAAACTCATAATACTTAAGTGATCCTGCCAAAACCATTTTTGTTGGTCTTTCTGTTGTTATCATACCTATGCCAAAGATAGGCCAATTTTTATTCATAGACTTGAAAGTCATCATGGATCAACTTGGATCCCTTTATTATTTATACTTAAATCTCATAAACATTCCACATTTGATCTTAAACTCTCCAGATTACAAACAATAAATAAATCAATTAACAGAATGTTGTATACCCATGTTTCTGTTGGGAGTCCCAGATGGCTAAGTGGTCCAAAATGCTTATCTTTACCAATCACTGCCATCTGACTTCAGTCAGCATGGATTCAAGTCTCAAGCTCAACCAATATGGGTATGTGAGAAAGCTTGCCAGTAGCTTCCCAAGGGCTGGTGGTTATTGCCAGGGTTTTCCCAGGTTCTTCCTCTGCAAGTTGTATTTGCTGCCATGTACATCCTAATAGTGTGTTGAAAATTGGCATTAATTCCACAACAACAACTTGAGCTGATTACTCAGCCATACATCATTGCAGTAGTATAAAATTTCTGGTCCCCTGTAGACTGGTTCCCACTGCTTTCCATAATATTGAAGTTGCAGATAAAATGGATATACTTTTTATTTATGCTTGATGCAGGATAGTATCCTTTTATTGATTGTAGATAGTGTACATTTATTTGTTGTCTTTCATATACATTTTATTTAATTTATAAAATGCATAATTTGTAAATAGTATGTGCTGTGATTCATTTTAGCATAATATCCTGCACTGAATTAAATTGTACATTTTAGCTTCATACACTGTACTAACTAAAAATTACACATTTAGCATCATACACTGTAACAAATTAAATTATATATTATAGTTTAATACACTGTACTGAATTAAATTATACATTATAGCTTAATACACTGTACTGAATTAAATTATACATTATAGCTTAATACACTGTACTGAATTAAATTATATCTTAATTCACTGTACTAAATTAAATTAAACATTTAGCTTAATACACTGTACTGAATTAAATTATACATTATAGCTTAATACACTGTACTGAATTAAATTAAACATTTAGCTTAATACACTGTACTGAATTAAATTATACATTATAGCTTAATACACTCTACTGAATTAAATTAAACATTTAGCTTAATACACTCTACTGAATTAAATTATAGATCATAGCATAATGCACAGTACTGAATTAAAAATTATACATTATAGCTTAATACACTGTACTGAATTAAATTATATCTTAATTCACTGTACTGAATTAAAAATTATACATTTAGCTTCATGCTCTGTACCAAATTAAATTATAGTGTCATACACTATACCAACTTAAATTATAGTGTCATACACTATACCAACTTAAATTATAGTGTCATACACTATACCAACTTAAATTACACATTTTAGCTTTATACACTGGACTTACTTAAACATGTACAAATATGGTTGAGCATAATACATTTTGATAAATAGACGCTACATACTCTGAAAATCATATTGTGTGCCATATATACTTGCTTATACGTGAAAATCATATTGTGTACCATATATACTTGCTTATACATGAAAATCATATTGTGTACCATATATACTTGCTTATATGTGAAAATCATATTGTGTACCATATATACTTGCTTATACGTGAAAATCATATTGTGTACCATATATACTTGCTTATAAGTTAAGTCCAACTGCAAATTATATAGACTCAGGTCTGCGTTTTTTTTTTTATTGTTATCAAAAGTGAAGCATTTATAAATTATTATACCATTTTTGCAGTCAACCAAAGGAGTCACACCTGACTGTTTCAGAATCCCAATCCTCTATTTCCTGGGATGCTCCACTCCATTATGCATTTAAAACTGTCCAAGCAATGAAATCTGTTTTGGGGCTTAGAAGTCAGACCCAACAGTCACCAGAATCTACTTTATCTGGGTGAAAATAATAAATAATTTTGTTGGATATCCCTACCCAGCTGTTGTATGTCAGTCAATACTGTCGTCCAATTTTACGTCGGTACCCATTTTTCTGTTCTACCAACAGTTATGTACCCCACACAAATCCAGGGTAATTCATTTGTCTTTGAAGTGGCAATTTACTGTAACCCATAAAAATCCAGGGCAAAACAGTTGCCTTTGAAGTGACAACTTACTGTTGCCACTTTGCCATGATATGCATTTTATTGTTGTATCAGCTGTTATTTAGCCCTTGCTAATCCAAGCCCTTGCATGTCTTTTCAGTGGTATTGTACTTAGTTTATTCTTTAAAATATTTAATGGAATACAGTGGGAACAGATATTTAACACAAATTCTTAGCATATGCTATATTCAATGTAATATCCACACTGTCAACCCTGTGTAACAGAAGTATTTTGATGTAATACCCACAATGTGCTGATCCTTTGAGAAAATATTATTTTTTTGTAATACCCATACTGTGTTGACAATTTGAGACAAATGTATTTTGATGTAATATCCACACTGTCAACTGCATGTATTTATTTAGAATGGTTTGTCTTTTCAATTTTTTTATGCAATTCTTCACGATTATTTACATTTTTTAACTATATATTTAGTTGGTACCATATAGCCTATATTGTGCTGATGTGTTGTAAACTGCTGCTTCATATACATGTAAATAACCACACTTGCACTTAACACATGTGATATAATGCATACACAGTGCACATAACACATGGCATATAAGATATGCAATATAACACCCAAAATGTGTACTTAATACTTGGCATATACCATATCCAGTGTAATTCCCAAAATATTTATTGTTACAAATTCCCACTCTGTGTACTTGACATGTAGGGCAGACACACAAGTTCAGTTGGTAGAGTGTCTGAAATGCCTAATCCAAGGGTCACAGGTTCGGTGCCTGCCCAGTCCAGCCAAGATCAGCTCCCTCGTGTCCTTGGGAAAGGCACAAAGTCCATGTAAGCTTCCTCAGTGTATCCTTGGGAAAGGCAATAAGTCCATGTTGGCTTCCACAGTGACAACCATAAACATAATTTTTTCCACAAGTAATAAATACAGTTTTCCTTTCAAACATACATTTTGGGCATGATCTATCATCAAGTTGGTCCCTACAGCTGAATATGAAAGCATGTTTTGATTCATGGGTGGCAGTGTAGCTTCTTCCAGAATCAGATGGCCATTTTGCTTCAGCTGTTAAATGAAAACTGTCCCAAATTCACTCATGAAAACTGTCCCAAACTGATGAATGAAAACTGTCCCAAATTCACTCATGAAAAATGTCCCAAATTCACTCATCAGCATTTGAACCTTAGGATACTGTGTATACTGCATTAGCAAAGAAAACAAAACCACAATAGGGAAGAAGTGGACATAACATAATTCTCTAAATGAAGACAGCAAGGATTTAAATTTCAGAAAAATGGGACAGGCAGCACGTCCAAGCCAAAATCATACTGCCCATCCCATAAATTTTTCAGACTGGTTATTTTTAATGTGAAATAGCTTTTCAGTATCCAACAATAAATTACATTTCTGTCATTTCATTAGAATAAAAACAGTAAATTACCTTTCTATCATCTCATTAGATATACACAATAAATTACATGTCAATCACTTCATTAAAATATTCACAGTTGAATTATTAAGTGACAAATAATGTTTTAAATGAAATTTTTGGATGATGAAAAAGTCATTGTTCACACCTTGTGTCTGCAATGTCAAAAAGTCCTTGTTTACACTTTGAGTCTGCAGTGTCAAAAAGTCCTTGTTTACACTTTGAGTCTGCAGTGTCAAAAAGTCCTTGTTTACACTTTGAGTCTGCAGTGTCAAAAAGTCCTTGTTTACAGCTTGTGTATACAGTGTGAAAAAGTCCTTGTTTATACTTTATGTCTGCAATGTGAAAAAGTCCTTGCTGACACTTTGTGACTGAAGTGTGAACATTCTTTGTTATACCTTGTGTTTGCAGTGTGCAGATTCCTTGTGTCTGTAGTGTGTGGCTGTGTATGCTCACTCATATCACCATTTTGCAAAATACATACACAATAGTTGTAAGATTTATTTTAATGTTTGATTTTATTTTTTGAGCTTACAATATTTTGAATAAAACCTGATGACATTCCTTTTTTGTGTATGTTGATACAAATCATTGAAATTGGTAAATCTAGTGGAAAGTTATACATTTTGGTGGAGAAAAAAAATTATAGTCACACCTTTGTTAACCTTGGATTGCATTTTGCAGCAAACCTTGACCTTGGGACTGTATTTTGTAGTGAACTATTAGTCATAAATTGATAGTGTCCACTTATACTTGACTGGTAAAGGCTAATAACATCCAAAATGATTTATATGTTAATTGTAAGTGAAATATAAGTTAAGCATGGATGAGTATTGTTTTCTCCTATATTATGTTTATATTGACTAACATTTTACTTCATTAAATTATGCGAAGTGTAAGTAACTTTTAAGTGACCTATAAGTCAGGCATATATTATTTTAAGTTAGAATCTGTTATTTCCAAAAGGGTTTTTGTAGAATGTTACAAAACTCTGATTTCTTCGTTTTGTATGTACATAGTAATCTAACCATTGCATGGTTAGAGTAATGACTGGAAGAACAGTTATGCTTGAGTTAGGCGGGCATTATATGGGGTTTCATAATGGGCTTTACATGGGGCTTCATCTTGGGCTTTTTTATAAGGAGCTGTATGACTTTTTCTACTGTTTAATGTAGGAAGCCTCATATGAAATTCTGTGTAGAGCATGCATCAGATCATTCAGTATGGTACATTATGTATCTTATCATTCATTATAGTATGTGTCTAATCATTCGGTATGGTACATTGCATATATAGGCATTTAGTATGGTATACTTTGTATCTAATCATTCAGTAGGATTCATTGCATATCTGATCATTCAGTGTGGTACATTACATATCTAGTCTTTCAGTATGATATGTTGTGTGTCTAATCACTCAGTATGGTACATTACATAGCTAATCATTCAGTATGGTATATTGTGTACCTAATCATTAATAAGGTACATTATTTATCTATTCATTTAGTATGGTATATTATATACCTAATCATTTGGTATGGTACATTATGTATCACATTATTCAGTATGGTATATTGCATATCTAATCATTCAATATGTTATGTATCTAATCATTCAGTATGGTACATTATGCATCTAATCATTCAGTATGGTACATTGTGTACCTAATGATTCAATATGGTACATTATGTATGTCATCATTCAGTACCATAAGTATTCCATTTTTTTATTTGTCTGATCATTATTAACTGGAAGAGAGACAGTAGAGAAATAAAGAGACAGTCATGCAGCCAGTTCTGATAATGCCAGAAAATGTCTGACTGTCTGCCTGCCTTTAGTACATTGGAGTAACCAAAAAATGCAGAAGCATACAGAGATGTTGTAGACAGTGTAGTTTTTTGTCATGATGAAAAAGTGTATACTTGTATTTAACGATTTTCACTTAGTCCTCATGTTTCATTGTGGCTTTCTTCATTGTAACACTTACATAATTATAACATCTGGGTAACAGTCACAAAATCATGACATCTAGTTCAAAACTGCATTTCATCTTCAGTTAACTTGAGGTACAATATATGTATGCTTGTAAGCCAAGCCAGACTGCAAATAACATAGACCCTGACTGTATAGGCCCTGTCTACATAGACCCTGATTGCATGTACCTGACTGCATACACCCTAACTGCATAGACCCCGACTGCATAACCCAGACTGCATAGACCTGACTGCATAGACCCTGATTGCATACACCCTGACTGCAAACACCCTGACTACACAAACCCTGATTTGCAGGCAGATTATACAAAGGCAGATTAGTATCTTTGTTGATTGCAGGTGGACCTTACCTGTATCCGTGTATATATAATCATTGATCTCCAGGGGTGGGTGGGGGTGTTTCGATTTTTTGGGGGGTCTCTATTTCAATAACATTCCTGATTTGATATGCCATTAAATATGGTTGATATATGCAAATATCAAGACTGATACAAAATGGCTATGTTGTTGTTCGTCCAGTATCAGTAGGCACACATAAACAACCAAGGGTTCTGAGAAAGGCAATGCCACTAAAGTAAAGGACATTAGGGTAATACAGCTTTTTTCTCAAGCAGGAGAAATAAAAAGCCCTTGTGTATCAGGCAATTAGAACATCATCATCCTTTTCCATCACTTTATAAGAAAGACCCCAGATATAAAATAGTGGCCATTTTGAAAAACTGCCCTCAAGTCCATCACAGCATAATGACATTGATGTCACAACAACTCAGTGACATGTTATCACTAGTAGCATCACAACAACTCGGTGACATGCTATCACTAGTAGCATCACAACAACTCAGTGACATGTTATCACTAGTAGCATCACAACAACTCAGTGACATGTTATCACTAGTAGCATCACAACAACTCAATGACATGTTATCACTAGTAGCATCACAACAACTCAGTGACATGTTATCACTAGTAGCATCACAACAACTCAGTGACATGTTATCACTAGTAGCATCATAAGCAGTTGTTGGAGACAGTCAAAGTAAATTATATCATTTTTTTTCTAAATGTTACAGGGATAACCTGAAAAAAGTGTATTTGTTTGTTACCCAGTTGATTTATATAATGTTTTAGATTTATTTTTAATGAGTATCTTTGTGAGAATCTTATATTATTATTATTATCATGTGCAGTGCATGCTCAGCCATTTAACAGCACCATCATCAGCAACATGCTGGGCCTGCAGTCCACCATGGAACTTTGTCAGTGGACAGTTGTTCTCAGTGTTTGTCATGGTCTGAAGAGCTCCACAGCAACAGGAAGAGTTCGTGGCCTGGCTCCATCAGTCAAGGTTGACTGCACAATGACCCTTTCCTGCCCGAAAGCAGTTCATTGTGTGTCCACAGATGACGTGGAAGGTTGAAGCCAGGAGGGCAGACAGATGGCTCAGCTACAAGGGAGTGGTTTACAACATCTGTTGAAGACCACTCAACACTCCATGCCAAAATAGCTGTCATATCCTCCGGCAATGGACCTAACCAGATTGGGCATCTCGAAGTCAAGCGGACTGCTGGATGTGAGGTGATGTCCATGTACAGTGGAAGTTTCTCACTGGTATAGACCTTAGCCAACACTTTTGTGATTGCTTCCTGGTGACGCAGATGTGGAGGAGGAATATTGCTGAGTAATGGCAGCCATGGTAAAGGAGTAGGACTTAGTGTTCCAGAGATTATGTGCATTATTGTGTTGAGCTGGATATCAATTAATTTAGTGTGGATGATTGAGCCCAGACGGGAGCACAATACTTGGCTGTCGAATAACAGAGGGCCAGTGCTGATGTCTTGAGTGTCTAAGCACTAGTACCCAAGGTTGAGCCAGCCAGTTTGTGGAGTAGGTTGTTTTGAGCGCTAAGTTTTGCTGCAGTTTTCTTCAGGTGGTTGTAGAATGTCATTGATCTGTCCAGAGCCACACCAAGGTATGTTGATGTCAGGTCGTGTTTTATTTGCTGCCCATTGAGGAGGATGCAAAGCTCACAGTTCCCATTTGCATAGTTAAGGTGGAAGACACTGGAGACTGTCTTTGTTGCGCTTGGCTGTAGGCACCATTTCTTGAAGAAGTCCGTCATATCCTCCAGGTCTTTATTCAGTACCCCCTCAAGCTCAGCAAATGAGTGACTTTGGGTCCTGAGAGCAATGTCATCTGCATACATGAACTTGCATGACTGTGTTACAGTTAAGTCATTGATATAGACATTGAACAAACTTGGCAAAAGAATAGACCTTTGTGGGAGTCAATTAGTCTGACACCTCCACAAGCTGCAGCTCTTTCTGATGTGCACTCTGAAGCGCCAGTTGTGAAGGAACAGTTCAATAGTCTCAACTATCCAATGCAGCAATACTCTGGAAATTTTCAACAGCAGCCCTGCATGCCAGATCCTGTCATATGCTGCTGTTAGATCCAGGAAAACAACTACAGTTTTAAGGTTCCTCTGAAACCCATTTTCAGCAAATGTAGTCAGGGCAAGGACTTTATTGCAAGTGCTACAGCCATGCCTGAAGCCAGCCTGCTCAACAGTTATGATATTCTCCAAGTCAGGACCAATTCTTTGGAGAATCGGGCACTCCAGTACCTTAAAACAGACTGAAAGCAAGATCAGCCAATAACTTGCCACATTGTTGGGATCTTTGCCAGGCTTTGGTATTGCAGTAATCTTTGCCAGGTGCCACAAAGTCGGCAAGCGCTTTTCCATAACAACCTGGGTGTAAAACGTGGCAAGCCATTCCTTTGCCTTCAGGCCAAAGATGCTTCAGGAACTCAGGCAGAATGTTATCATATCCTGCTGCTTTGCCTGATTTGATGCTGCATAGCACCATTTCAAGTTCTGTTGTAAATGCCTCTGGAGTATTTTGATCTAGTTCATCTGACTTCTGACGGCAGTATTGTTGCCACTCATCTTGTCCTTGATGTTGGTGCTGTTCTCCAGAGGTGCTTTTGCCACTTGTAATAAGTGGCTAGCTACAGCATTTGGCTTGACAACAGGGTGAGCTTGAACTGGTGGTTGCTGAGCGGTGCCAAGTCTTCGAATCAAGCTCCAACATTTCCAGCTGGAGCGCGTAAAGTTGAGTGATCCTGTAGTTTCCTCCGAGCGAGTGCACCTGGCAGTGTCCAGGGAATCAATCAGGTGATCTGCTATGTCTGGGTCTCCAGATGCTTCATATTCTTTGAGAAGAGCCTGACATTCTTCATCCAAACAGGGTGTATAGACTAGATGACGACCACGAGGGACAGACTGAGTGGCTGCCTTAAATATGGCTCTTTGGAAGTGGTGGTAGGATTCCTTGGTTGGGATGCAGCGAGATGGTATGGTGACTATGCTAAGCTCCAGTATGTCAATGTACTTCATCCAGTCTGCTGTGCGGAAGTTTCAGCACCGCTGTGAAGAGCTGTGTATAGCAGGCAGCTGAAGTCCAATGTGGATAAGTACTGGTCTATGCTGACTGTGTGGGAAGTCGTCTAGAACAGTTTGGCTTACTGGCTGAGGATGATCACCAATGGAGCTGACCCAGCAGAGGTCCAGTGAATAGTCCTTTTGCCATCTTGCAGAATGTAAGGTCACACGTTGCTTGGAGTTGTAGGTCAGAAGGAGGTCATTGTTCATTGCCCACTCTACCAAATGTTCCCCATCTTCATTGGAGTGTGAGTAGCCCCTGTCAGGGTGATGACTGTTGAAGTCAGCAATATAGACGGCTGGGTGTTCAAGATCTGAAAGCATATTGTTGTCCCAGTGGGCACTGGGTGGTTTGTAGACGTTGCAGTCTTGTACCCTCCAACCTGGACCACATCGCAGAATCTGGTAGAGGAAACTGGAGAGACATAAGTAATGTTGCAGCGTGCATATGTAGCACAGCAGAATTTGGAGTCAGGTGTTGATGAAATAAGGTCAGAGCCTCCAGTAGTATATCGTGCTGCCACCTGGTCAGCTATGTGAGTCTCATGCAGACAGATTATGTCAACATTATGACGATAGGCTATAGTGCTGATGATGGTTCATTTGGCTGCTGAGAGACCCTCAACGTTAAGTTGTAAAACTTGTCGGGCCAGTCCAATGGCTTGAAAGTTAGTGGACATTGGCATGCCAGGGACTGCTCTTGATAGTGGCATGTAACCAGGATTCATTGCTAAATTTGGTTTGTAAGTTGGATCCTTTGTTTCCACAGACTTTGACGGAGTCTTGGCTGAGTACTGATGGGGAGCATGATGTGAATGCGGATCCATACTCCCCATGAGAATCTTGGCACATCTAGACACATGCATGTGCACAAAATCTTGCCATTTGGAATGACTAGGATTACCTTCCAAGTTCCTTGCAGTCACAGTTGTTTGACTTGTGTTAGAAATAGATAAGGATGTTCCATTTGGCATAACAGGTTACAAACTGTTGGCATGTTGATGTTCTGATTGGCATACCTTATTACAAACTGTAGGCAGGCATGTTGATGTTCTGACTGGCATACCTTGTTACAAACTGTAGGCACCTTGTAATGTGCCTTTTTTCAGTTGAATACAGTAACTGATGCAAAAGATACTTGACTTTCAAAATACTTTACTTCAGAATCAAGATGTAGATGGCACTGAAATGCTATTTGCAGGCAAGACATGTAATTCTTCTAGCATATCAATGTATACATTGTAGACATGGTAATAATATAAATTGTAGACATGGTAATAATATAAACTGTAGACTTGGTAATAATATAAAATTTAGACTTGGTAATGTAATAAATTGTAAACATGGTAATAATATAAACTGTAGAATACAAACTTTAGACTTGGTAATAATATAAATTGTAGATATGGTAATAATACAAATTGTAGACTTGGTAATAATATAAACTTTAGATATGGTAATAATATAAACTGTAGACTTGGTAATAATATAAACTGTAGACTTAGTAATAATATAAACTTTAGACATGGTAATAATATAAACTTTAGACATGGTAATAATATAAATTGTAGACATGGTAATAATATAAACTGTAGACATGGTAATATTCCATATTTTCAGTTGAATGCATCAGCCAGTGTAGAAAGTAATTTTATAAATTTCAAGAAATTTCTTTTCACATTCAAAATTTTAAGAATGACACTCCGGTGATGTTGCTGACTTGCCAACAATGAAGATGATGTTACCAACAAAGTTCATGATAATATAACCAACAATGGCAATGATGTAACTTTCAGTGATGGCATAACTGATGACAATGGTCATGATAATGCATCTGACAATGATGATATAAAAACTAATAATGATGACAACATAACCAACAATGGCAATGACATAACTTTCAGTAATGGCACAACCAGCAATGATGATGACATAACTGATAATGTTGTATCTTAAATATAACATAATTGACAAAAATGATGACATAACTGACAATATTGCACCTTAAATTAAATATAACATAATTGGTAATGATTACATAACTGACAGTGTTGTACCTTAAATTAAATATAACATAATTGACAATGATAACATAACTTACAATGATGTACCTTGAATTAAAGATGACATAACTGACAATGATGACATAACTGACAGTGATGTACCATCAGATAAATATGACATAATTGACAATGACCATGATGATGCCTGTCCATAAGGATAATTTTGACAGTCATTTCCTTGTTGAATGAAAACTCATACCTTCATCATACCATTGACAGTCTGCTGACACTAAGCACAAGGGATAAGTGTAACTAGCAAGTGATTATTAACTTTAGGCTGTATAATATATAATTGTCATGTTAGTGTCATTATCCAATAATTTATTGGAGTTTTGGAAGTGCACTTTTAACTAATCATATAATAAGTACACCACAATAGCTTTTTGTTTTCCTTTTGGTTAAATATCACTAGTGCTTAAATGTAGATTTTTAATATACATTTTTTAAAGTTAAAGAATGGTAGTAAATAACATTTGTTCTTGTATAATGTAATCCATGTGATAACCAGTTGGTTAATGCTTTTAACTTAATGTAGTCCATGTGATTGCCAGCTTGTTAATGCATTTTGCACAAGGTAGTCCAGATCATAACCAGGTGGTTAATGCATTTTGCACAATATAGTCTGTGTGATAACCAATGGGCTAGTGCTTATTACACAATGTAACCAGTTGGTTAATGTATTTTACATTATGTAGTCCATGTTATAACCAGTTAATGCATTTTGCACTATGTAGTCTGTGTGATAATCAATTGGCTAATGCTTTTTGCACAATGTAATCCATCAGATAACCAGCTAGTTAATGCTTTTTACACAATGTAGCTCATGTGATATTAGTTAATGCATTTTGCACAGTGTAGCCCATGTGATATCAGTTAATGCATTTTGTACAGTGTAGTCCATGTGATAATCAGCTAGTTAATGCATTGTACATTGCTCACTATATTTCAGAATGTTATACTCCATCAATTAATAAACTCGCTAATGGTTCAAATTTGACTTGATGATAGCACAATAACTGAGAAATGAAAACTGAAATTACAGTACACCTTCATTACAACACCATCCATGGGAAGCATGTATAGTATACTACCATATGATGCCACCTTTTGTAATGAAGTAAATTAGCATTATTTCCTCACTGTATCACTGTTCATGGTAACCATAGAGTATACTGCCTTACAAGGCCACCCAGCTATGAAAGCTATTATCAAAACTGCCTCATTATAATACCATGGTAACCATAGAGTATACTGCCTTACAAGGCCACCCAGCTATGAAAGCTATTATCAAAACTGCCTCATTATAATACCATGGTAACCATAGAGTATACTGCCTTACAAGGCCACTGCCTTACAAGGCCACCCAGCTATGAAAGCTGTTATCAAAACTGCCTCATTATAATACCATGGTAACCATAGAGTATACTGCCTTACAAGGCCACCCAGCTATGAAAGCTATTATCAAAACTGCCTCATTATAATACCATGGTAACCATAGAGTACACTGCCTTACAAGGCCACCCAGCTATGAAAGCTATTATCAAAACTGCCTCATTATAATACCATGGTAACCATAGAGTATACTGCCTTACAAGGCCACCCAGCTATGAAAGCTATTATCAAAACTGCCTCATTATAATACCATGGTAACCATAGAGTATACTGCCTTACAAGGCCACCCTGCTATGAAAGCTATTATCAAAACTGCCTCATTATAATACCATGAGAACCATGGAGTATTCTGCATTTGAGTCTATCTTATAATGAAGTAAATTAACATTACTTCCTCATTATCTTGCTGTGGGAATGATAGAGTACACTGCCTAGAAGCAACCATGTAATGAAGTAAATTAACATTATCCCTTCATTAAAATGCCATCAGAATGATGGAGTATATTGCATTGTAGTGAATTCACCTTAAAATGATGTACATAATGCATAGAATTGTACTACCGCCTAATGAAATGGGATATATGAACATCTTCACTTCATAATAAGAACTGTATTACAATAAATGACATAATAATGAGGTTGTCTTGTACTGCCATGCAATAAAATGGAATATGTGAACATCTTCACTTTATAATAGGAACTATGTTACAATAAAGGACATAATAGTGAGGTTGTCATGTACTTCCACATAACAAAACATAATCTGGGTCCATACATCCCTTATAACAGGAACTGTTATAAGTAAAGAAGGGTATTATAGGGAGGGAATGTTGTATTACCACAGAATAAAATGGAATCTATGTCAGTAAGTGCCTTTTAACAGAAATTATGTTATAATAAATGACATAATAGAGATGGAGTGTTGTTCTGACACATTATGAATGGAATCTATATCCATTCATGCCTTATAACAACAATGAAGGAGATTAGAGTGAGGGAGTTGTGTATTTCCATCCCTGAATAATGCACACCCACCGCTGAACAATTAGATATTGATCTGCCATCACTTAATGTACCAGCCAGCCAGTCAGGTGTTCTCATCACATAATGTACCAGCCAGCCAGTCAGGTGTTCTACACTATTCCCAAATTATAGCTGAGATCCTAGTCTGCTGGCATATTGTGTCATGGTTGATCTGGGTCCTCATTTACTGTAGATGGATGCCTGTGCTTTGCATAGTTCGATATGGCTATACAGTGGTCCCTATTTATAAAATGTTTTTATATAAAATTACTTCATGGCAAATCAGGGTCCATGCTTACTGTAGTCCTAATTGTGTCATGCGCTTAAATATGGTAATACAGAGTTCTCTAGATATACAGATCCGTAGCATATTCCCTGATGTCACATTACATTATAGAAAACATCAGCATCACACATCCCTGATGTCACATTACATTATAGAAAATCATCAGCATCACACATCCCTGATGTCACATTACATTATAGAAAATCATCAGCATCACACATCCCTGATGTCACATTACATTATAGAAAATCATCAGCATCACACATTCCTGATGTCACATTATGTTATAGAAAGTCCTCAGCATCACACATTCCTGATGTCACATTATGATGTGGAAAATCAGAGTCCATGCTAATTGCATTGGTGTGCATCAGGGAGTTTGTTTTGCAAAGGAGTGCAGTTTATATGAATGTACATTGCACATATGTGCACATACTTGTGTATTATACATGAGTCTACATTATACATGGGTGTGCATTATACATGATTATACATTAGTGTACATTATTCATGAGTAAATATTATACATGTATGTGCATTATATAGAATGCACATTATACATGAATATATTATGCATGAGTGTGCATATTACATGGGTGTGTATTATACATGGAAATATTATACATTAATGTGTATTACACATGAATGTGCATTATACATGAGTGTGCATTATACATGAGTGTGCATATTACATGGATGTACTTTATAATGGATATACATAAGTATATTATACATGAGTGCATTATACATGGGTGTGCATTATATATTCATATATTACACATGGGTTTGTTTTATGCATGGTTGTGCATACTACATAGCATTGTACATGAGTGCATTTTACATGAGTGGGTATTATACATGAGTGTGCATTATACATGAATGTGCATTATACATGAATATATTATACATGAGTGCATTTTACATGAGTGGGTATTATACATGAGTGTGCATTATACATGAATGTGCATTATACATGAATGTGCATATTACATGGATGTGCATTATAATGGATATATTGTACATTAACATGTTCATTATACGAAAGTATATTATACATGAGTGCATTATACATGGGTGTGCATTATATATTAGTATATTACACATGGGTTTGCTTTATGCATGGGTGAACATTCTATATGGGTGTGCATTATGCATAGGTGTGCATTATACATGAGTATATTATGCATGGGTGTGCATTTTACCAAGATATGCATTATTAATGGCAATATTGTACATTGAAGTGCATTATTCATAGATACATATTATACATGATTGCACATTATACATGAGTAAGTATAGTTCTGCAATGTTAACTTTTTGGGCTTTTTGGATGCATGTTTATTTTCCTTATATTTTGCCAGTTTCTATTTTGTGGCAAACAAGATTAATATCTTTCTTTTTAAAATAGCTTATTATCTTTTTCACATTTTTTTTATCATACTTTATTCTAGCTCTAAGATCAGAGGTCATGGACCTGTCCCTCCAATTGAGTCGGACCTTAAGAGTGAGAAGTCCGATCTCTATGGGGAAAAGTCAGCTCAAGATTTAGTGTATCATCTGGAGCAGGAACACAAGGACAGTTTCCATGGGAAATGGCTTAAACGGCATGAAGAAAACAGTAGCGGGGAAGCTTCACCGCGGTCAGAATCCTCAGAAAATCAATCCCCAAATGCATCTTCTCGGAACTTTAAATCCACGAGTGAGTTTAAAAAGTTCTATGCCTCATCCAGTAATGTTGACAAACAAGTTGTACCCGGGCTGAATCTTTCTTTTTCAAGTAATTCATCCCCCAGTTTATCTCCCAGAAATCAGACAGATATACATCATTCTGGGCAGTTAACATGGCAGCAGGTGCCTCGACCTCCAACCCCTCCACGCAGTCACAAGAAAGCACATCATAATGGAAGTTTGACTAAAATAAACAGTGATCTAGGCAACAGTAACAGCCATGATGGAAAGAAAGTTCAATTTTCTTCTGGGTAAGTATTTAATAGTTAGTTACTTCACAGTCTTTATCAAAAATAAAAAAAAAAATATTGATAAAAACACAGTTTATGCAATCTAGAAAGCATTGGTTTCTTTGGATTGAATTTTATTGTCTCTCATATCGATTGTAAAAGACGGGTAGAAAACCCACAAAATTATGACGTTTTTTTAAATAATCTTTAGAATATAAAATGATAATGCTATTATGGCATTTTGATATTTTCAGGGTTTTTAGTTCTTTTTTTCAGGGTTTTAAAAGGTATTTTCAGTTTGTTTTTTTTTTTAAATTTTGTTTGCACGATTTGTGATTAGTATGATTAGATTTCTGAAAAAAAAGTTGTGAATTTTTTTTTTAAATTAGTGACAGTAAGGGTAATTAATGGAGCATTATGAAATTAAAACACACTGCCATTAAAACACTACCAAAGAACTGCATGCTTCAAAGCACACAATATTACCACTGCATTTTGTGCCATGAATTTCTACAACAAACTCAAAATCGGCAATTTCTGGATATAATCAAGGACTGGTTTTGCCCATAAAATTGATACAGCAAATTTCTGGATATAATCAAACACTGAGTTTGCCCATAAAATTGATACAGCAAATTTCTGGATATAATCAAACACTGAGTTTGCCCATAAAATTGATACAGCAAATTTCTGGATATAATCAAACACTGAGTTTGCCCATAAAATTGATACAGCAAATTTCTGGATATAATCAAACACTGAGTTTGCCCATAAAATTGATACAGCAAATTTCTGGATATAATCAAACACTGAGTTTGCCCATAAAATTGATACAGCAAATTTCTGGATATAATCAAACACTGAGTTTGCCCATAAAATTGATACAGCAAATGTTTCCCATGATATTAATGCTGCTTCTAAAGGACACCTTGTCATAAATTAATTATTATGATGCCATGTCCTATATTGACCAACATATTTCACCAGTTTATATAGTTTCTTTTATTTATTTCACCTCTATATACACGAGTAGAAACACCGTACCAATAAGGACAAAGTTTAGTGGTTCATTAAGTGTCTTTAATAGCCAGATTTCAATGTATCATTTTAGAATAAATTAGAGAAGGGGGCAGTGGATATTACCAATGACCAAGCATTGATTATATGCACACATAGCCTTTGCTTTGGAGACTTTGCTCTGCACTCATTTTTCCTACATTGTACTCATTGGGTGACTGTATAGAGGACTGACAGTCTACTGGCAGTCTAGTGACTGTGCAGTCCAAAAATGACATGATCATTAAATTATAATGTAATAAATAAGGTGTCACCTTTTATCTAAGTTCGTCATTGTGCCATGAACTCTGAGAGGTATTGGACATAAAATGACATGGTTTTGACCCGTGTTTCTTATCAAATAATGGCAATGAAAAATGCTTACACAGTTTTAAGAATTGCATTTAGTTCAGTGAAAATCAGTGATAAGGTGAATAAATAGTATGCAAAATATTTAGAAATTTGTAATGATTTATAACCTGCTGCAAGTCAGTCAGTGCTTTATGTTACATAGACAGACATGCTTAACATACCATTTTGTTTGTGTCATTGATATATCATGTTCTTTGGATGGTGCAAATTTGGCGAGTCCTTAAAAATGATCCACTGTTATTTTATGGACAATTATTCACAAGGTAATGGACAATTGTTGACAGGGTGATGGATAATTAGTGACAGTGTAATGGACAATTGTTGACAGGGTAATACACAATTGTTGACAGGGTAACAGATAATTAGTGGCATTGTAATGGACAATTAGTGACAGGGTAATGGACAAGTAGGGAAATTTGTCAAGAATATAATGGGTTGTTTCAATACTTAACAGTTAAAACAAGAAAAAACAGTTCTATCTTGGTTACCTGGAAAGCCTTTTCTGCAATTAATGTCAGTCTCCTAAAAAAATTCTCATTATGACTTCACTAAGAGTTATGCTGCTGTGTGTCTTAATGATTGTTATGATATTGCTAATGGTTATGCCACAGTGTCTTATGTTTTTTGTGACATTGCTCAGGGCTATGCTACAGTGTGTCTTAATGATATTTATGACATAGGTAATAGCTATGCCATAGTTGCTTATAACTTTTATTACATTGCTAATGGTTATGCCACATTGTCTTATGTTTTTTTGTGAAATTATTCAGGGTTATGCTACAGTGTGTCTTAATGATATTTATGACATTGGTAATGGCTGTGCCATAATTGCTTATGATTTTTATTACATTGCTAATGGTTATCCACTGTCAGTGTCTTATGACTTTTATGTCATTGCTTAGGGAAATTGGTAATGGCTATGCCATAGTTGCTTATGACTTGTATTATATTGCTAATGGTTATCCGCAGTGTCTTATGACATTCATGTCATTGCTCATGGACATTGATAATGGCTATGCCATAGTTGCTTATGACTTGTATTACATTGCTAATGGTTATCCACAGTGTCTTATGACATTCATGTCATTGCTTAGGGACATTGTTAATGGCTATGCCATAGTTACTTATGACTTGTATTACATCGCTAATGGTTATCCTCAGTGTCTTATGACATTCATGTCATTGCTCAGGGACATTGATAATGGCTATGCCATAGTTGCTTGTGACTTGTATTACATTACTAATGGTTATCCAGTGTCTTATGACTTTTATGTCATTGCTCAGGGACATTGGTAATGGCTATGCCATAGTTGCTTATGACTTGTATTACATTGCTAGGGGTTATGCCATATTATTATGATTGGTAATGGCTGTGCCATAGTTGCTTATGACTTGTATTACATTGCTAGGGGTTATGCCATATTATTATGATTGATAATAGCTGTGCCATAGTTGCTTATGACTTGTATTAAATTGCTAGGGGTTGTGCCATATTATGCCAGTTTTGTGACTATTACGTATCTATGACTTTTTTTATGTGGGTTTATGACAGATATAATGGTGTATATTATAATGATTAATTATTGTCTGAAAATTCTCTGGCTCTCACTAATGATAATATTCATTGCCTTCCTAACATTTTGCTAACAATAAAAGTTTCACTTATCTAACTTTCAGTAAACCAACCATCATTATTGTTCAGCACAGAAAGCCCAAGGAGATCTTGCAAAATTCTGATGCTTCAAGCGCTGTTACTCCTGTGGATCACCGAATAAAACTCCGCAAAACAAATATTGATCTTACAAAAACCATAAAACGCGTTGACCGAGATGCGGAAGTTCCAGTGTTCAATTTTAGGGCCTTATTGAAAAAAACTGGAAGACTGAATACTGAGGAACCAGAGCAATAACATGATGAGACAATATTATTCCAGAATCCTACACCCAAAACTGTCTGTATTCACAATGTTTGTTTATTATTATTGTCCAAGAAGATCTAATTAAAGACTATTTTGCTACAGTTTGAAATTTATCTTTATATACAATGTACAATAGAGCAATAACTGAATAAGATTTAACTACTGAATTTATTAGCAAATAATAATAACCCTGATTAGAGAGAAATAAATAAATATTCAAAGTTAAAAGTCAACGCTTTAACTTAAATATTTATTCTTGTCATATGATGTTACTGTTTTGTGAAGAAAACCACGCCAGTCCATGTGTTTCTAAGAATTTCAAATCTGTTATAAATTAAAAGCTTCATGAATGGCATTCACCATTCTTCAGTTGTTTTGTATGTAATTATTATCATGTTTTTTTAAAATAAAACTAATCCATTAATATTTAATGGATGAATACATAAGCTTTTTAAAACCCTTAATACATTAGTTTACTGTACTGTAGCAAGTATAACACTTTAGTGAATGAGGCAGCCAATATAGTAGAAGCTATTACATCCAGCTGTTGCATAGTTTAGTGTGTGTGAATTAGGCACCCACATTTTTTTTGTACAATGTAAAATATTCAGTGTTCTGTAATGCAGTATGCTGTAAACCCTTAATTTCTTGGCAGGTTACTGTTGTATAACCATAGTTTCCAGGTTACTGTTGCATAACCAATGGTTTGCAAATAACTGTTGTATAACCATGGTTTGCAAATAACTGTTGTATTACCATGGTTTCCATGTTATTGGTGTATAAGCATGGTTTCCATGTTACTGTTGTATAAGCGTGGTTTCCATGTTACTGTTGTATAACTGATTTCCAAATTGTACAAGAAAAGCAGTGGTATTGTCATTTTAGCAGCACTATGTTGGACAGACAATTCATTTCAGCTTCATCAGAATTGCCTTTAAAAGGCAGAACATAAATAAAAAACATACAGTAGCATTGCTACACTGTTTAGCAAGGAGAACATACAGTAGCATTGCTACACTGTTTAACAAGGAAACCATAAATTACCATTACTTCACATTTTAGCGAAGAAAATGAAATCATGAGTAAAACTACTTTGTAACATTATATAGATATATATACAGTATTATTTTGTTACTAGTTTTACTAATGACTGTAATACATTAAGGTTAACAGTATCTTAGTTGGTTTATAAAGAGCTGCATTAAAAGATGCCATATATTTTGCTTTATTTAACTTGCATGATTTTTTTCAGATTATGTGATATATATACTTTGTGATATATTTTTTCCTGTGAAACGTATATACATGTAGCTGTTTTGATACATTTTTGTGTTTTTCCTTTATAACAGCTTTAATTAATGTAGACTTCTCAATTATATAATTTATGGTAGTACCTGTAATTAATTGTGTATTTATTATTATTTTATAAATAATTATTGGCCAAAAAATTTAATCATCAATTTCTTGCATACCTAAACATTCTCTGTACCATACTTAGAGCATGAAAAATACTTTTAATTTTTAAAGACTGATGACATATGAAAATTTAAATTCTATTTAATGGAAGCAAGACCCTGAGTGGTTGTCATGCTTGACTTGTGGCTGAAAGGGTGTGAGTTTAAATCCTCACATTGATTCAGCCAAGATGGCAATTGTGGCATGTCCATGGGCACAGCACTTTACTCCACTTTACTCCACTTTACTCCACTTGCATTAGCACCAAATAACCTACATGTGTTACTGTACCAAAAACACCCAAACCAAATGACCCATTTCTAACCGTACTTGACACCCAAACCAAATGACCCATTTCTAACTGTACTTGACACACTAACCAAATGACCCATTTCTAACCGTACTTGACACACTAACCAAATGACCCATTTCTAACCGTACTTGACACTCAAACCAAATGACCCATTTCTAACCGTACTTCACACACTTTGAACTGTACTGGACACACTAACCAAATGACCCATTTCGAACCGTACTTGACACACTAACCAAATGACCCATTTCGAACCGTACTGGACACACTAACCAAATGACCCATTTCGAACCATACTGGACACACTAACCAAATGACCCATTTCGAACCGTACTGGACACACTAACCAAATGACCCATTTCGATCCATACTGGACACACTAACCAAATGACCCATTTCGAACCGTACTTGACACACTAACCAAATGACCCATTTCTAACTGTACTGGACACCTGTACCAAATGACCCATTTCTAACCGTACTGGACACCTGTACCAAATGACCCATTTCTAACTGTACTGGACACCTGTACCAAATGACCCATTTCGAACCGTACTGGACACACTAACCAAATGACCCATTTCGAACCGTACTGGACACACTAACCAAATGACCCATTTCGAACCGTACTGGACACCTGTACCAAATGACCCATTTCTAACTGTACTGGACACCTGTACCAAATGACCCATTTCTAACCATACCTTGGGGGCCCCAAGTGGCTGAAAAGTCTAAAGCGCTCACCATTAAGGATCACTGCCATCTCACCTCTGTCTGCATGGGCTCGAGTATTGGGTTCTGCCAATGTGGGTATTTGAGAAAGTTTGCCAGTAGCTTCTCGTGAGTCAGTAGTTCTTTCCGGGTTTTTTCCCAGGTTCCTCCTCCACCATTTATGCTGGCCACCATGTATAGCCTATCTTGTGCTGAATAATGGCGTTAAACCCTATACAACAACAACAACAACAACAACAACTAACCGTACTTGGAGTACATGTCAATATACTTAATGGTAAGCGAGTCTGCAAACTGCTTCACAGACCCAGAGCTGTTCTTTCATAATACTCTGGCAGGTCTGGAGCTACTTATTTTATTAGGTGCAGTCAGTAGAACAAATAACATAGACCCTGATGTACTAGTGCCTTATACAACAGCAAATCAGGATGCAAGTTGTTTGCAGTTGGTCAGTATGTACAGTTGGTCTGTATGTACAGTTGGTCAGTATGTACAGTTAACATAGGACAAAATTTGTTGACATTTGGAATTTGACTTATCATGGGAGAAAATGACTAAATAGAAGAAACAGCACAAATCAAAATCTAGTAGTAGGTCTATATTTCATCTGACACCTAATGACATTTAGGTCTACATTTCATCTGACATCTAATGACATATTTAGGTCTACATTTCATCTGATATCTAATGACATATTTAGGTCTTCATTTCATCTGACATCTAATGACATATTTAGGTCTGCATTTCATCCGACATCTAATGACATATTTAAGTCTACATTTCATCCGACATCTAATGACATATTTAGGTCTGCATTTCATCTGACATCTAATGACATATTTAGGTCTACATTTCACCTGACATCTACCAACAGATCTAGGTCTACATTTCATCTGACATCTAATGACATATTTAGGTCTACATTTCACCTGACATCTACCAACAGATCTAGGTCTACATTTAATCTGACATCTAATGACATATTTACGTCTGCATTTAATCTGACATCTAATGACGTATTTAGGTCTACATTTTATCTGACTTGAATTAGCCCTTTTGCCTATGTTATATGGAGATCTGTCTAGCATCCACATGATGACTTAGCTAATTTCCATTACACATACAATTACAGACCAATTAGAAATTCCCTCCTCAGGCTGCTTGATTTTGTTATTTGATATACAAGTCCCTCTTCAAACAGTGCTTGGCTTTGTTATTTGAGATACAAAGACTTTTATGCCAAGTGGCAATATATTCCAGGCAGCTTGATGGACTTGGCAGATTCCTAAAGTAGGAATAGATTCCAGGTAGCTTGATGGACTTGCAGATTCCTAAATTAGCAATATATTCCAGGTAGATTGATAAACTTGCAGATTCCTAGAGTAGGAATAGATTCCAGGTAGATTGATGGACTTGCAGATTCCTAGAGTAGGAATAGATTCCAGGTAGATTGATGGACTTGCAGATTCCTAAAGTAGGAATAGATTCCATGTAGTTTGATGGACTTGCAGAATCCAGAAGACTTCATTTTTGTTAAACAGTAAAGTGAAGAAAACAAGATGGATAGCAGTCCAAGATTTTGATATAGCATAGGTCCATCAGTGTAAGATTTAATCACAGTTGGGTCGGTGTCTTTTTATGATTTGGCACAGGTTAAATATGGCCAGACATGTGGTAATGGTCCAGTGTACAAATATGGTTTAATGGGTACAGTGTAAGAACATGGTGTAATGGACCATACAGTGTACAAATATGGTTTAATGGGTACAGTGTAAGAACATGGTGTAATGGACCATACAGTGTACAAATATGGTTTAATGGGTACAGTGTAAGAACATGGTGTAATGGACCATGCAGTGTACAAATATGGTTTAATGGGTACAGTGTAAGAACATGGTGTAATGGACCATGCAGTGTACAAATATGGTTTAATGGTGCAGTGTTACCACCTAAGTTATGCAGTGGTCTTACCAGGGCATATGATACAAAATTTAAAATGCCTGTAATCTGAAATATGTGATTGTAGGAAGATAACGGCAACAGATTTACAAAAATGATAGTATTTTAGATAAGTTAAAAAAAATGTTTTTAATCTGGACAAAGGTGTTCTTGAGCCCTAGTGGGAAGTATGACATGGCAGTCACTTTTCTGCATTAGTATCATCATCATCACTGTCAACAATATCATTGTTATTAATCACATTATCATTATGATCATTATCATTGTCATGATCAACAGTTACGGTTTTGAAGATAATGATGCAATTCCTCCAATCATTTAACTTTGGGTCAATGTCATATTTATAAAAAAAAATTTAAGGTTTAGATTGAAGATTACTTTTATTAGACTTGTCATCCCCTTTGATGATTTTTTTTCAGACATAAATTAATTATTATGAAGCTAAGACAATTCAATGTACTGACATGCACTCTCAGTCTATTTACTTTAGGGTCAAGGATATACATTGGGGTCAAGGATACACACTGGGGTCAAGGATGTACATTTTACAGCAAGGCCTCACATACAGGCCATGGTCACATACTTTATACTTTTTTGGTCATTTCTTAAAAGAAATTATCCTTTACTCAACAGTTTTTATGAAATTTGTCACAATATGCTGCCATATAAACAGGAAAGTTTTTTGTATTACAATATAAGGAACAAATTATATGGTACATGCAGAGTCTAGCTGTTAGTTGAAAATGTGTCACATTCAGTGTCGATTAGTAGAAATGAATCAGTAGTGTGGCACATTCAGCATCTATTAATAGAAAATAAATTATTGTTTTCACTGAATAAAGTGATCATGCCAGTTATTTTATCTCATGTATTTATTATTAAAAGGTGCTAAGTTACATATTTAGCTTAAATTATACATGTATAACTCACTGTGTACAGCTTAATTATACATGTATAACTCACTGTCTTCAACTTAATTATACACATAGCTCACTGTGCATAGCTTAATTATAGATGTGTAACTCACTGTGTAAAGCTTTATTATACATGTATAACTGACTGTGTATGGCTTAATTATACATGTATAACTCACTGTGTACAGTTTAATTATACATGTATAACTTGCTGTGTACAGCTTAATTATACATGTATAACTCATTGTGTACAGCTTATTTATACATGTATAACTCACTGTGTACAGCTTAATTATACATGTTTAACTCATTGTACAGCTTAATTATATATGTATAACTCGTTGTGTACAGCTTATTTATACATGTATAACTGACTGTGTACAGCTTAGTTATTCATGTATAACTCACTATGTACAGTTTAATTATACATGTATAACTTGCTGTGTACAGCTTAATTATACATGTATAACTCACTGTGTACAGCTTAATTATACATGTTTATTATTCCTGTATGTCTACCATTTTGTACAATTTACTAGTACACCTGAAAACATTCCTCTGTCCAGTGCAGAATTGTATAACCAAATGCTGCCAAAGCAGTGTCATGTAGTTTTATAGGTATTTAATAAACAAACGATTAATTAACATTTTAATTCATAGATTTCTAAAACACTAATTGACCCTCCATCTCAATATGAAATATTTGTCCTTGTGTGTATTACATATCATTGTCAAAGAACAATACTTGTGTATGTATGTATGTATATATATATATATATATATATATATATATATATATATAACTGAATTTACATCAATACTAAATATATATTTTCTTAATGCCAGACATACAGAACATACATGTTTCACATATGATATGCAAATCTTATACTGTAAAACTTGTATGAATCATTTCTAATTCATATGATTTAATTTATATCTGTACCAGATGTAAATAACACTAACTTGTTTTTTTTAAACCAATATTTTCAACATGTGTAGCAGCTAATATGTTTTGCAGATCATGTACCTAACATTTGTGCAAAATCAGATATCATATACTTAACATTTGTGTAAAATTGAATATCATGTACTTAACATTTGTGTGAAAATAATTATGGAAAACATGTCAGATTTTGTATGCGAGGCCAAATATATAGTACATGTTGCACATATGGCAACTTTGGCAATGTACAGAATGTTTTCTTCCAGGTTGACGTGTGTAAACTATCAAATAACATGAATTGCAAATCAATCACATGTAAAATGCCTCATATTTGGACCAAAATTATATGGGTATGAACAGATTGGGAGGTCAAAGGTTAAGGGTCACATTGAAAAATTTTCTTGTAATTTAGTATTTGTACATTTTCAGATTTCAGGTTGAGATTTATTATTCCAACAACAATTATTATAATATTTATTATTATTATTATACAAATAATAGTAATAAGAATTTTGCAATCACTTCGCACACACACACACACATACACACACACACACACACACACACACACACACACATTTGCTTGTAAGTAAAGTCCAACTACCAACTGCACAAACCCAGATCTGCCATCATCACATAATGTACTGGCAAATCTGGGTCTGTGCAGTCTGTGAGGAGTAATAAGTGGAAGAAACAACATAGACCTTCATCTGCTGGTGTATTTTGTGGGGTCTTTGATTTTTGCAGTTGCAGTCTTTTTAAGCATGAGTATGTACTGTGCATGAAGAGTTTTGGAATGATATTTACAGTACATGAAGATTTTAACATTGGTACTATTAAGAATGTTGGTGCAAGGAGGAAAGTTTTGGTTTTTGTTCATCAGTAACATTTTGGAGGACCGGTTGTAGTAAATGCTACTAATGCTATGACTACCTTGGTCACCAATCCTTCTTTGACTTTGGTCACTAGACAATGAAGAACATATGAAACCAAGACTAGTATATAATTGACAGACAGTGGACTTGCCTCCCTTTGTAAACTCGGAAACATCAATGTAATGTTGATACTATATCATGTAATTGTTTTCAGCAAGATCTGTCTATAGTTTCAGTTTGCCTCTATTGACAGTAGAGTTGCCTCCCTTTACAAATCAGTATCATATCAATGTATATACTTTACATGATGTAATTAATTGTTATCAGCAGTCTCAGTCATTAGTTGGAGTTTGAATCAATATATGCCTTTATGTTGTTTGTCAAATAGTTATCAGCAAGTCTAAATATAAAAGTGTCTTTCTTTCCCTTAACCATTAAGGTGGTCATATTGAGGTCTGATAATATACGCATATCTTGCTTTACTAATATACCAGGGGCCCTGAGTGGCCGAGTGGTCTAAAGCGCTCTCCGTTACGGATCACTGCCATCTCACCTCTGTCTGCGTGGGTTCGAGTCTCGGATTCGGCGAATGTTGATATGTGAAAAAGCTTGCCAGTAGCTTCTCGTGGGTCGGTGGTTCTTCCCGGGGTTTTCCAGGGTTCTTCCTCCACCAGTTATACTGGCCGCCATGTATAGCCTATCGTGTGCTGAAAAATGGCGTTAATCCCTACAACAACAACAACAACAACAACAACTAATATACCATATGCGCTTACTTGTATGTCAGGTTTAACTGCAAATTCACTGGCACAATCAGAGTCTTCAATGTTTTTTCTACTAATTACTCCTAAACAACTGCATAGACCACATCACATCACGTAACGGCAGATCAGCGTCTGTGCAGTTTGCAGCTGGAACAGACTTTTGAGTATAAATGGTATGTCACTGTAATGTACATCTGTATATAATAAGTATTATATTTTAATTAAATAACAGCATTTCAATCTGTTGGTAATACAGCCTGTAATTGTACTACATTGACCCCTCATTATAATGTTCCAAAATTAAACCATAACATACCTCATTATACAGATATAATCTTGTTTACTGACATGTTACAATGGGAAATGTGCATGAAATCACATTATAATTTGCCCTGTTATAATGGGAAATGCACATGAACCATTTGACCTGTTATAATGGGAAATGTGTATGTAACAGCATTATAATTTGACTGTTACAATGGGAAATGTGTATGTAGCAACATTATAATTTGACATGTTTCAGTGGGAAATGTGTATGTAACATTATAATTTGACATGTTTCAATGGGAATGTGTATGTAACAACATTTTAATTTGACATGTTTCAATGGGAAATGTGTATGTAACAACATTATAATTTGACCTGTTGTAACGGGAAATGCACATGAAACCACATTTTAATTTGACCTGTTATAATGGGAAATGTGTATGTAACAACATTATAATTTGATATGTTTCAATGGGATTGTGTATGTAACAACATTATAATTTGACATGTTTCAATGGGAAATGTGTATGTAACAACATTATAATTTGACCTGTTACAATGGGAAATGCACATGAAACCACATTATAATTTGACCTGTTATAATGGGAAATGTGTATGTAACAACATTATAATTTGGCATGTTTCAATGGGAAATGTGTATGTAACAACATTATACTTTGACATGTTTCAATGGGAAATGTGTATGTAACAACATTATAATTTGACCTGTTACAATGGGAAATGCACATAAAACCACATTATAATTTGACCTGTTATAATGGGAAATGTGTATTTAACAACATTATAATTTGACATGTTTCAGTGTGAAATGTGTATGTAACAACATTATAATTTGACATGTTTCAATGGGAAATGTACATGAAACAACATTATACCAAAATTTGATCTAACAAGGCAATAACTAAACTTAAGTGAAGTAAGAAATAAGATAAAATCTAAATTTTCAGCCAGTTTGAAGAGACTTTAATATACAGGTAAAATGTGAGGGGCTTTATTATGGTATATTGACGATCATTATAGTGAGGACTTTATTAAAATTGTCATTGTTAACACAAGGGACCTTGTTATATTCAAGGTCTTTAAATATGAGGGGCCTTGTTAAAATGAGGATCTTTGCAATGAGGGACCTTTCTGTAATGAGGATATTGAATGTGAGGGGCTTCTTATAATGAGGATCTTGAATGTGAGAGGCTTCTTATGAAGATCTTTAATATGAAGGACCTTGCTATAATGAGGATCCTTAATGTGAGGGCCTTGTTATAATGAGGCTCTTTAATGTGAGGGTTTGTTATAATAAAGATCTTTAATGTGAGGGGCATCTTATAATGAGAATCTTCATAGTTAATGACCTTGTTACATTGAATGTCTTTATAGTGAGAGACCATTGTGTTTATTGTATTATTATGGAATTATGTATGTTAAATGTGAACTCGCAGTGTTGCTCTCTTTGCTTTCTTGAATACATCAGGCATGAGCAACCTACTTTCCACAACCTGATTTTATTTGGTTACATTTATGCGATATGGGTACATTGAAAAATTGCAATTTGACCTATATCCTGGAGGAATTTGCACATTTCTGAAATACATCATAGTTGTTATGCTTGTATCAAAGCAGTGTTTGATGGTCTCTCAAAACCTTGTGTTCACCATATCATGGTTTTGTACATGACATGTATACTGTCTTTTAATGCCCCAAAAATTGACACTTCAGAAAAACACCATGACAAAATAAAACAAATTTCTGTGATCCAGTTTACATTCCATAAAACATGTACCATTGGTGTTCAGTGTTATTTGCTTCAGACTTCTATTTATTTAGATATATCTTTTTTTAAATAATCACACATGCTGTTTGAATCAGGTGTTTGTCTCACCTATATAGGTGTCGTGAAATATGGGTATCACTTTCACAGTGGTGATGGCAGCCTCAGTGTTAAAGTTTAATGTTGAAGTTTTGTGTTAAATTTGTGGTAGATCAGATATGGGTGTTGGGATGGGGATATATCCCTTCAAAGACATATGCATGACACTGGATTTCAAAAAAATAGTCTTTAATCTCAAAGTTTACAATTATTCCAAAGGTTACAGTTGTCCCAAATATTACATTTGTTCCAAAGATTATGATTGTCCCAAATATTATAGTTGTTCCAAAGATTACATTTGTCCCACAGAACCACATGTTCATAAATATTGTGGATTCTGAACATATTATTTTAATAGCATAATTAGGTTGGCAAAAGATCACATTATGTGAGCCAAAATTAAACATTTAGAATTTGAATCCTTCAAACATTTATAAAAGTGGAGTTTTTAAATATCTGTTAATTAGAACAATAAGGCATTTTGAAAACATTTTGCAACATACAGAAGCGAGTTTGAATATATTGTCTTTAGTTAAGAATTGTCCATAATCACTCTCTACCCCCACACATGAGAAATTGTAGCTTCAATTGATAATAGTGTCTCTTTAAGCAAGTCCCAATTTTGCCATGTCCCAGACAGTATTTTGTCCTGTAGTTATCAGCTTGCATTTATATTGTTTTCAAATTCATCAGATTGTATGATAATAAGTTCGTAATTAACATTTACTTATTTGAAGTTTTCAGTCTTAAAATGCATTCAACTGAAAAATAAGTGACTAAGGACATTTCTCATGTCATTTTAGAAAATTAAAGGATTCAAGTGAAACTGAAGTTAAAAATAAACATTATAAAAATAAAGAGAACATTGTACAATGAATAATATGAATTTCATTAAAGTTGGCCAAGTTGAGTTTGTAGTTTTTAAAGACTTTGCAGGGGAGAGAATTCATCATGAACTTTTATCATTTTTCTGATTTTGTTGAAATCACAAATAAAAATACATTAACAAAATTGTAATTTTCTCTAACAACATTGTGATCTTTAACTTTTCTCCATTTTTGGTAGTCATAAACTTTTAAATAAAAATTAATCTTCATATCAAAAAATTTTTAATTTAGAAGTAATGAATATCTATAATAATAGGAAAAAATGGAGAGCGTTCCAGTGGCCTAAGTGGTTAGAGTGTCTGCCTCAGATATGGGAGATCATGGGTTCAAACCCCAGACAAGTCATACCAAAGACATATAAAAATGGTACTATCAGCTGCACTGTTTGGCACTCAGTATTAAGTGGTTAGTGTTAGGACTTGTTTGTCTGGTGTCAGGATAATGTGACTGGGTGGGACATGATGCTACATGTCTGTGGCATGATGCCCCAGTGCTAGACATCACTATATACTGCCACACTGCAGACATCATAGCGATATAACTGAAAAATTGTTTAAACTATGTTAAAAGTCCAAATCACATACACACACAAAGTGGAAGTATCAGTTATTTTTAAAAACATTTGAAATTTGGGATTTCAGAAATCATGGACAAGAAACTACAATTTTAGTATATTACCGGTTAGCACAGAATTTCAGCCTGTTTAGAATGTCCAAATGCTTTAAGGCACCAATCACAGGGATTTCACCTCCGCGTTAGTTCGAGTCTTGGGTTCAGCCAATGTGGTTGTACAAGATAGCTTGCCAGTAGCTTCATTCAACTTGGTGGTTCTTCTCAGGTTTTCCCTTGTTCCTCCTCCACCAGATATATGGCTACCATGTATAGCTTATCAAACTACAAACCAACCTGCCTGGTGAAATATATATGTGCAAGGTCTATCAAATATAAAACTGAGATTTGAATAAATTAAAATTTTTATTTAAGTTTCTTACATTTTAAGTGTTGTTGATGTTAAAGCTATCCTAATTACTATCACATCTTTATTCAAAACAAATACAATTACCATTTGTCTTATAAGACATCATTTAAATTTTGTCTTGTCTAGAAATATTATATGACATCATCAGAACTCATAAATATTAATAACTGTGAACATTTTTAGCCTCAATGTCTCAAAGATGTTGATACTGTTGTTAAAATTAACATGTCCTTTGTATTTTTTTTTAAGAATTTATCTCCTAACTTCAGTGTCACTTTAATTATGTACTAATTACTAATTGATCCATTCAGAGCTTCACCTCTTTATTTTTCAACCATCTGCCAGTACTAAATTAAACCAAAGAGGGAAAAAGTAATTACATTCACCAATTAATATTACTTTTACAGGGTTATTTTTTATGACAAAAATATTTGTTTTGGCTTATATCTGTTTATTTTAGCAACATACAGTAATTACAAATGAGCTATGGTTCGAGTAAGTGAAACTTTGAAAAAAAGTGATTTAGTATTAGTCGTTAGTTACTTATCAATACACTCTCTCTATAACACCCGTCATTGTATCATTATGTAGTACCAAAAGTTACATGTATAGTGTACTTCATTATAAAGCACTCTCACAATAGCATGGCTCCCTTAGACAGCATTATAATGAGAGTAGTGTATGTATCATATTTTATTATAAGGAAATCTCTCCATAAGGTGGTATGTTCTTTGACTCCGTTTCACATCATTATAATGAGGGAGTACAGATAATGTACTTCATTATAAGGCGGTCTCACTATAAGGTAAACTGTATGACTCCCTTGGATATCATTATAATGAGTGAGTATTGCATTGTGTAGTTCATTATAAGGCAGTCTCACTATAATATAAATTTAATGGCTCTGTTGGGCAGCATTATAATGAGGGAATACTGTATCTATAATGTACTTCATTTTAAGGGAGTATTATCTATGGTACCAATGCACAGTGTTATAATGAGGGAGTACTGTATCTATAATGTACTTATTTTAAGGGAGTATCGTCTATGGTGCCAATGCACAGTGTTATAATGAGGGAGTACTGTATCTATAATGTACTTCATTTTAAGGGAGTATCATCTATGGTGTCAATGCAAAGTGTTATAATGAGGGAATGCTGTATATACTGTTCTAGTTTATTGTGACAGATCTTTCAGAAAAAGTTCAGGGAATGGCAGTTTTTCTTCATTGTTAATGTTTGACTTTAATAATTGTTATCGAAATTGAATTTTAAATGTTGATTGATAGATCAGTAGCTTTTAGATGCAGTCAGATTTTGATTTTGCCAATAAAATTTAAATACTATTTTAATTAATTTTTTATTTTATAACCCCTGTTGAATGGCAAAGTGTGTTGCTGGATGGTACACGGTACTCAAAGTGTCTTTCTGATCATCAACTTTTAACTTTTTTAAAGGTCATTATCACATTTATATTAATTCATTTTAATAATACTGTTCCCACAACTGGATCAGATGAGATGGAACAATTACATCAGATGTCAAGGTCATGGGAACCAGTTTTTAATTTTAGTTTGTTTTTTTTTAATCTGGAAGTATCTACTGTTGCTATGGATAGATAATTATCTGGGAAGTATCTACTGTTAACATGGATACAGGTTGATCTGGAAATATCTACTTTTGCCATGGATACATGTTTATCTTGAAGTAACTTATGTTGCCACGGATAGATGTTGATCTGGAAGTATCTGCTGTTGCCATGGATATATGTTTATCTGGAAGTATCTTCTGTTGCCATGGATACATATTTATCTGGAAGTATCTACTGTTGCCTTGGATACATGTTTATCTGGAAGTATCTTCTGTTGCCATGGATACATGTTTATCTGGAAGTATCTACTGTTGCCTTGGATACATGTTTATCTGGAAGAATCTACTATTGCCATGGATGAATGGTTATCAGACATTACATTGATAATAGAATAACAGTTGTTCTCTCTACAGTTTTGCTGTACTTCTAAAACAGGGACTGGTATAAGGTGATGAGTGCATTTTGAAACATGTTAGCAATGCTTTATTCTACTTTAAAGTACTGTGACTAAACTTTCTGTACAGGTGGTACTCAGGGACATCTTGCTGCCAAAGCAGACAGCTAATCAAAATGGCCAGTTCCATGTACTCAAGAAATGAACTTGAATGCTCCAAAGTACTCCAGCTTTAGTAGTTATTTAAATGAGGTGAATTAATTTTCCCAGAGTAGACAATACTAACTTCTACAAGTGCAATAAATGAATTATGGAATATCAACAAAAATGAAATACATTTATTGTTTATTTTTTTTAAAATTTACCTCTGAAACCCAGGAATTGAAAATGACCAAGTAAAGCTAGCAATCTTTTGAGAGATGCACATATGCAGTAAGGCCAAGGTGAATACTCTATAACCCAAGTTACACCCATCAATCATACACCAAAATAAAGAGGGAGTGGGGCCTGAGTGGCCGAATGGTCTAAAGCGCTCACCGTTACGATCACTGCCGTCTCACCTCTGTCTGCGTGGGTTCGAGTTTTGGGCTCGGCCATTGTGGTTACGTGAGAAAGCTTGCAAGTAGCTTCTCGTGGGTAGGTGGTTCTTTCTGGGCTTTTCCCGGGTTCTTCCTCCACCACTTATACTGGCCGCCATGTATAGCCTATCTTGTGCTGAAAAATGGCGTTAAACCCTACAACAACAACAACAACAACCAAAATAAAGGGAATTGAAAGTTTTGTTTTTAAAAATATCTAATGTGTAAAAAAATTCTTTTTCATTGAACCAGGATATCCAGTGAAGAAAACCTGGGCTTATTGTTCTTAAACAAATCAAACCCATTGCAAAGTACAAAACTGGATAGTGGAACCATTATGTGCACATTTGGTACAATTGCTCTTTTCTTTTCACATCATCAATGTGTAATTATCTCAATAAAATGGTACATCAATATTCACATGTACAATTATCTCAGTAAAATGGTACATCAGTATTCACTGATACAATTATCTCAATAAAATGGTTCATCAATATTCACTGATACAATTATCTCAATAAAATGGCACATCAATATTCACTGATACAGTTATCTCAATAAAATGGTACATTAATAATCATTATAAGTATGCACATCTTGCCGATAGACAGTGCCTTGTGACAGTTTTGTGTATGACTTAATTAATTATTGGAACTTAAAAGTCTTGAAACATGGAAGTAAAATCAATTTAAAAGTAGAAAAATAGAGCACAAATGTTTCTTTAAATTCATTTGTAATAAAAAACTTAGGGAAAATAATAACAAAAAAACATGCAATGTACTGGTGTTCTAAGATTTAGACATTCTTGTACCCTCTGAACTGAATCTTATCTGACATCGGTGAACGTTATCTGTTACATCCCTGTTAAAACTGGAAAATTTATCGGTACTTTCTCAGGAATAATTGCCATAAGTCTCATGGTCCTGTCTTTTGATAATTGGTTGCAATATTGGGAAAATTGCAATATAAAAGTTTAAAATAACTCTCTTTTGATTATTGGCTGTCCACTCGATAACACAGATTACGCCAATAATCTTACACCAAAATTAAATTAGGGAATTAAAAGCTATTTTAACAAGACCTAAGATATAAGGTGTTTTTTGATTTTAAATATAAAGGATAGCCAGTGAGGAAAACCTGGCAAATTATTATTCATTTAAAACTCTAAACTCCGTGCAAAATACAAAACGAATGAGTGGAACCCATAGGGTTTCAGTACTAAAAATATAAACAGTCATGGTCACAGTAACCAATACCCAGGCCCGGCCCTAGGATGTGCGGGGCCCCAAGAAAAAAAAATCTGTTCAATCTCACCATAGTAAAAATAATGTAAAGCCAGCAGCGCGGGCCACTGAAAGAGCAGGGCCCAAGGCGGTTGCCTCATTTGCCTTGCCCTAGGGCCGGGTCTGACAACACTTTATAGTTAGATTTGTTATGTGCCAATGCAGTAGTTGATGGGGTGATAGCTTAGGTAAATTTGTTATACCCCACTGCAATAAGTGATGGGGGTAGTAGCTTAGGTAAATTTGTTATGCCCCACTGCAATAGTTGATGGGGGCAATAGCTTAGATAAATTTGTTATGCCCCACTGCAATAGTTGATGGGGGCAATAGCTTAGATAAATTTGTTATGCCCCAATGCAACAGTTGATGGGGCAATAGCTTAGGTAAATTTCTTATGCCCCACTGCAATAGCTGATGGAGGCAATAGCTTAGGTAAATTTCTTACGCCCCAATGCAATAGCTGATGGGGGCAATAGCTTAGGTAAATTTCTTACGCCCCAATGCAATAGCTGATGGGGGCAATAGCTTAGGTAAATTTCTTATGCCCCACTTACTCGAAGGACAGGCCCCAAAAATTTGGATAGTTTCTATCCAAGGTAATATAACACACAAGCCGAATGGCCCTTTGCTGTCAACATCCCAAGCCCATGGCTATATGAGCCTGATGAGTTCTTCCAGGCTGGTGTAAACTACTGTATGTACCCGGTTATTAGTTCACATAATGACCAAACATGCAATTGATACAGGTGTTTGTGACAATATAATGAGTGTCATTTAATATGCATTCCAGTCTACTTTAAAGGCTTATTACTTCATGGGTTTTTTTCCACAGCCACGTATGAACATTTTAAATGGTTTTATGAATAGTCCATATAAATATTGTTACATCCCACGTCGTAATTTGTCGGCCTCAAAGAATGTGGCACATGCATCTGTTTTTTTTTTGTTTTTTTTTCCATTTCAATGAATGTTCATTTTAAAAGCAAAAAACCCCACAAAAAACACATAATAATTTTGGAGATTCTAAGATGATATACACATGAATTTACGAAAATAAAAAAATAAAAAAACCATTTCCTATGCCACCATTTTTACACATGACTCGCGAATACTGGAACACTTTTGTACCACATATGATTGACATCTATTGCAGACTGAACTGAAAATGTAAAAAAATCTGATGAGCGAACTTGATATTTATTTTCTCTTTGATGATATGTAAATTAAACAAATTGTCAAAATGTACATAAACAGTCAATTTCGTACATATTGAAATCTAAATGACACTCCAATTAGACTTATATATATATATATATATATATATATATATATATATATATATATATATATATATATATATATATATATATGCAGTAGCTTCTCGTGGGTCGGTGGTTCTTTCCGGGGATTTGCCGGTTTCTTCCTTCACCATTAATACTGGCCACCATGTATAGCCTATCGTGTGCTGAAAAATGGCGTTAAGCCCCACAACAACAACAACAACATATATATAAGAAGTGAAAATGAAGTTTATATTGGCCAAGGAATGAGATCATACATTACATGAGATTTCTTGCAATATCACCTTCCAGTATATGTAACATTTACTGTATATAACTGTTTGCAGGGCAACCACAGGCTACCCCTTTAAACACACACACACACACACACACACACACACACACACACACACACACACACACACACACACATACACACACACATACACATACACACACACACACACATACACACACACACACGAGTACGTAACCATCATTAGACTACATATGTCACAGAGCATCATGAGGATGACAGAATGACATCATGTTGTGTTGTGTAACTGTAGCACGTATTTGTATATGAATTCATCAAAATAAATTATATTTCTTATTATCAATCAGCGATATTCATGTTTGAAACAACAAAGCTTATTTTTAAACGAAAACATATTTGTCGCCTTTATACTGCGTCGCCATAATGCTTACATACAATTGTGACAGTCAAAACATCCTTATGGCGACTGAATCTTCACACATATTCAGTCTAATCCAACATTAAGGTGTCAGTGTTAATAATGCTCCTATTGCCATACCAAACAAAACAGAAAAATCAAAGTATATTTTAAGATGATCAGAATCATAAATATATGCCTTTTAAAAACTGCATTACAATGTCTGCACATCGATTTGCAAAAGTCTGTATGTTTAACTTTTTTAAAGTGTCATAGGGAGCCGTGTAGATGGAAGACATTAGCTGCACTCTGAGTTTTAAGCCATAATAATTATTTAACTCCTTCAGGAGGCGTGTAATCATAGTATATTTAGGACCTATAAATTAAATTTTGCCCTCTCCCATTCCCCTTATTGAAGTGACCTAAATGTGATATTTCCTTGAAACGGGTGAATAACGGGTAGATGAAAATATTTAAGCGAAATGTATTCATTATTCGCTCTACGCTAGCAAAATTTAATTTTATATTATGCTCAAACGAACTGATAGCAATATGGATCACAGACTGGAATAACAAGTTTCTTACTGTATCTTGCGCGATATTGACATGTTTACCGTTTAAGTCCTGGTGTTTTTTCTTGGGTGGGGTGGGTGGGTGAGGGATGCTTTTTTTTTATATACATTCGCACAGAAAATATAAATGTAGCAGGCTAATAAAGGAATCGAAGTTTTGTACGATCCTGAAAATCTCTATTAATCTAATTTAATTTTAATCAAAGTCATAATACATGTTAGGCTTTTGATTTTGAGTTTGAGTTTGATTTTTCCTTAAAATACGGTGCCAGGAACTTAGGTATGCAATACCTGCAATCATCCGTTAGCAAGGTAGTATTAGAGTGATCTCTAATATTTCCAGTTCAAAAGGTTACAAAACTGATTTACAGTTTGTTGATCAGTCTCATCATATTATTCCGACATAAATCATTTAACTAACTTTGATACTTTCCTCCTGTAACACCAAATTGGCAGTTGTAAGTACAAGTACAAACCAAAGAATTCATTTCAATGCTCTATTTGAAACTAAATCACGACTGAGTCATATAGGCGGTACTATTTTCTCTTCTAGTTCTATAGATTAATATGTGGAATATTCGACTGTTCCACTAAATAAAGCTTCTTGAGGTGCAATTTATAACATTATAAATTATTGTGACCATATACATTCACAATTAAATATACAAACAACATTTAAGGTAAAGTCATTTCTTCTTTCTTTTTTTCATTTTTATTGTGCGAGCACCTTTATATACTAGAAACGATTTGCGTTGCACACAGATCTTCAGTAAGATATAACATTGCTTCATGAACAAGTCACGCAAATTAGTAATTCGATAGATAGGTATTTTCATGATACTGACTTTAAACTATACAGGTGTAAGATACCCGGTTTTGACTTGTTCATAGGTTTAGGTTGTGTGTGTGTGTGTGTGTGTGTGTGTGTGTGTTGCCACGAAATTAAGGAATTAATATATTTAATTTCCACGTAGAGGACGAACACCAATACTTTCGGTGAATAAGAGACTTAAGAAGTCTCGTAATAAATCATATCAGCCATCAATACTAAACAAAGTTCCAAGCGCACACAGTTTTTGATGTTATCAATGGCTGTCTAATTTTTACAATGAAAGTAAACACAGTTGCATGTTGACTTGTTTGATTCATGCACCATATGTTACTCGTGTTTATTTCTTGTCTTTTTTTAACAGGCAGAAACCTTGTTTGGTGCAACTTTATACCAGAAAAAGAATCAAAACAAATAATGTATTTTAAATTTAGTGAATCGTTTATGAAGAGACATCGTTAATGACAAATACATGAGAAAGAAGGATAAACGTATATACCTTCTTTGATATTTTCTTAACACAAAAGTTTCCATGGCAACACACAGGTGAACACAAAACTTTGTCAGATACTAAATCTAGGCACGTGATACTTTTAAAATCCATTATGTAAAGATATTTGGAAGCGGTGGATGCAGAAAATGACCCTTATCCTGTATAGGCCTTTCCACTTGTCGACAAGTTGTCATTTCCCTATGAAGCCTCATCCCGTTGGTAGCCTCAGTAATATGTCTCTTTTGTCTCACCTATGCGACAGAGAAACCTTGCTGTTTTGCCAATCCTACTTTTCTTATCTCAGTCTGGTTGTCTCAGTCAGGTCGTATCAGTCATGATATTCTCGCGCTTGGATCTACTTCTCGAAAGAAGATACCCTTGTTGTCTCCTGCTGTGCCTGGCGGAGTTGTTACAAAATCAAACAACAACACATATATAACAAATATAAATTCACCTATAGAGCAACTTAATGGTCTCTCCAACTTTGATAACACACCATACAAGTTGAGAAACTGTTCTTCTTGGATGTGATGCACAATTTTCCAAAGCTCATCATTTTGGGTTCAAAATCAATCACTAGTATCTTTATTAACACTTTCTCAGCTCAGATAATCTGACATAGTTCATAACTTTAAAATTAGTGTCATTGTCACTATCATCAACCATCATCTGCCGAAAGAAATGTAAATCTAAAGATGAACTACGTTTAGAATCAGCCAGTTTCGTGTTTCTGTATTTTAAACATGCATTGGTAAAACTTCCTCGATGCAAGGTTCAAACTATGACAGATTGGTTGTTGCAAGACCCGACATGCGAAATATATTTAATTTAGCAAACATTTATATAAAGACAAAGAACCCAGATGTGCAAACAATTACTTGCCTAAAAAAACAAACAAATGTCCAGACATGTGCCTCTGCATGACTTATATCGAGACTAACAATTTGAGGAATAACAGTTAAATAAGAATTGTATACCGCACAGAGTACTGTTTTATATGCGCGAGTTTAAACTAATTTGAGGTAGTCTTCGTGAATCATTGTTCCCAAAGTGCACGAATTCGCACAAACTTTGCGCGATTGCCGCATTTGCGTCACTGATTAGTACACGGAGCATGTAAACAACTACTATCCAGTCTCGTACCACTGGCGACAATGAATATCATAGCGAATTGTTTCGCGACCGTGACAGGTGTTTGTTGACAATGGAATACAGATCAAACGAGGACTATATATATATATATATATATATATATATATATATATATATATATATATATATATATATATATACATACATACATACATACATACATACATACATAACCGGCCCGCAAACAGTGGTCAAAGTTTGATTGTGAGAAACTTATGCTGGGTCAAAGCGTGTTTTGGTCGAAAAATGACTGCGACCTAATGTTTCACGATCGATTTCTCATCTCTTCTTTTTCAGTCGGACATATTTTGTTTAGAAACTATCCCACTCGCCTGAAAAGCAATAATGAGCTCTATTTTCAATACGTAAGCCACAAATGTTCAAAATTATTGCTTTTATAGTTGTGGGGGCTTTATCTGCATGGAGTTAACAGTACATTATGCTGAAGGCCTAGTTTCGCGTTTGTTTTGGTGAAAATAGGTTTATATCTTCGTCTAATCTTTTCATAAAGAAATACATTGATATTTGTTCTTAAATTATCGTGTATTATGTATAAATATGCATACATAAAAATATTTAAAAGATATACGCTTCTCAAGAGTACAAATATCGCACATATATCTTTTGCAGCTCCCCTATCCGGTGAAGTATAGTGAAGGTAGAGCAAAAATTTCGTCATCTTCATACCAATGAGTATTTCAGTGTTTTGTGTATTAAGGCAAGCTATTTTGTCTGTTACGTCTCGTTTATTAAAGAAGAGTGACGTTTTTATTTACACAATGGTTCAATAATATATTCTCAAGTATCTCTACCGACCATTTTGAAATTATCGTATTTGTAAAAATGGAGGTCATCCAAGCAAGACAAAACCTATTGAAGTTTGCTGCACCAGCAAGGGGCCAAAGGGTCAGTGCTCCATATTTATATAATCTTCATATTCAAAATGTATGTTACTATTATTAAAGTGCCAGGTACATGTACATATAGTACTTTTTACGCCCTATATATGTCTTACATTTATGATTATGTTCGTGGCTACATATCCGGTACTTGTATTAGCTCTACAATGCAGGTGGACCCTGATGTTTACATTTGGTTGAAACATACAATGTACACACCGTTTGCTTCATCCTAAACAATTGCTGGTAGCAAAACGCAGATTTCCGATAATTTGTGTACGCCGTAGATTAGTTCTTTTTATATAGTTACTGATAAATTGTGGAAAGAATCACACATCTGAGTAATACAATCTTCCCAATGGACACATGTAAATACTTCCAAATGTTCAACAGATCTCGCAAAGTGATTTAAGTATATATGCAGTATCAACTGAAAGAGTGAGGTTCTATAAAGACATACAGACAAGCAGGCAGGTATACACAAAGTGTCAAATAGATCATAGTATTATCGAAAATGTTATATTTTTCTTTAGAAATGAAATGGTCGAAAGCATGTGTTGTCCGGTAAACTAAATATGCCTCAAGCTTGATTTCTAATGAAATGCCTTCTGTACATTACGTGTGCATGGCTCTCCTTTGCATTTTGTCATCCACAGGTTACTGGAAATATGCCTTCAAGTTTCACCTTCACAAGATCATCAATTCAGCCATTGGCATATTTTGATCATTTAGAGAGCTTTGATCCTTTAATTTCTTACAACCTAACAAACTTCGAACGGTGTAGGCGGTAACCATTTTTTGTTTGTTTTAAATTTAATCAAATTATCTGTCAAGCTCTTTCTTAAAACGGTTGAAAATCATTTAGAGATTAGCATGCTGTTTTCAGTAATGGATCATGATCGACGTATAACTGGCTTACACATAAAATGCTCAGACAGCCCCATTTTTGTTATAATAATAAAATAACATGAAGATTTATTTATAGGATGTCCAATCAGTGCGACGCTTTTGTATCATTTTATACATGAATGTGCTCATCACGGACCTAAAATACATCAATGAATCGTGAATATTTGAAACAATTACATATTTAATAATTCTAACCAAATTTTTACAATGAATTTGCAATTTAATATGATCTTGGATATATTGCTAGATTAAGCACGATTTTGATACATTTTGCCGAGTTACTGCCCTTAAGTTACTTTGCACATTCGGATGATGCAAGCAGTGAACATATTAACCGAGGGAGCACCACTAAATACATTGATGAAATACATATTGATTATCAAGTTAACTTGTAGATGGAGATACAGATGGTTATGGTGCTGGCAATTTCATATCAACGATAGTAAAATGAATGCAAGCAAATGCTGAATGAAATGTAAAATATAAATGCATTCTGGAAGTTTGTACTTTGAATGTATGATTTTTTAATGTATGTATGTATTTTGTTTACTTTGTTTGGCTGTGTCATTGTATCATCGTGTAAGTCAACTTTCTTGTACTGTATTATGTCTTAGGCTATAAGAGTTTGTTTCGTCCAAGCCTTATGCTATTAGAAAGACAAATTTTATTGAGACACTTACCTCCTATTTGCAAATGACTTGGACGGATATAGCTGCTTGTCACATCGAAACAAATTATGAGGGCTTCATTTTTGTTTCCTGTTTGAGGCGGTGCCGTGAATCAAAGTACGAAAACTCGAGTGCAGAATAATATGCAAAGGGGATGCTGGTTATTGAGATAACGAAACAAGATGTCGCCTGCACCGAATTTCAAGAGCAATTCGTACATGTCAACGATCGTATCAGTAAAATACACTATAGCAAGAGATTTTAATTGCATAAATAACATTTTATCTTATATATATATATATATATATATATATATATATATATATATATATATATATATATATATAACCCCACACCCACACCCACATTTGTCTTTCTTTTTGTGTGTCCTGTCCCGCTAGTAGTAAAGATAGTTGAGGTTTCGATTCCAAAGAGGGTTTAAGGCCAGAAAACCCTTACCCCCTCAAAAATAAATATATTATGACATTTTTTCACCACCTCCGAGACCCCCTCTCCCTAAAAAAACCACCCTCTTATCTCAAAAAATGATGAAATTTTGAAACCCTAAGGGGATTCTAGACCAATAGAGTTTTCATATTAAACAATGACATATTATATATATAATGTCCTTCTGTCATTCAGTCCGACATGTTGGATTTGATCTGACAAACACATTTTGTAAGAGATTTATTCGATTAGAGCAGCCTCAAGCTATACTGGCATAACAACTAAAATAATAAGCGACTGTATTAAAAAAGTTGGTTACCATATATCACCAAAATATGGATCAGTATGGTTGTTTGCAACTGAAAATGATATGAGAATAGTAGGTTGGGCAGATGATCCAATGACATTTATTGACAACATGGTTGATATTTTTTTTTATAACGATATTTCTAAACTAAAAGACAAAAATTAAACAGCAGGATGACGTTCGGTCTACCATTCCACAAGGTCTGTCAGATAAGCCTAATGAGGTCCTAAGAGTCTCTTTCAGACATACCCCCCAGCGAATTTCTAAATATATGAGACGAAACTTTAGAAACTCAGAGGGCAGTCTATTTTATGTAAGCCTTTTTTTGTGGCCAACGGGACTCTTCATTTTTTGTTAAGACATTACCCCCAGCGAATTCCTAAATATCCGAAACGAAACTTTAAGAACTCAGAGGGCTGTCTATTTAAAGGTCTTTATTGTGGCCAGGCACCTAATGAGGTTTATTTTAGTCTAGCGATGTTTTTTTGGAATGGCCCTTGTGTGGGGTACCCCTTTAGTAAGGTCACAAGGTCACGAGCTCACATCATCCTGCTGTTTATTTTTTGGACGGCACAGACGACACAAACACACAACATAAACTTATCCTAGCGGGGGGCCTTATCTACGTCCAACAAATTTCGTACACTCTCCCACCATAGCAACACCCGGGGAGTGCAAAAATGCACCCCCCACGTGTTTACGTGGTGGGAGAGTGTATTTTGTTTTTTGGATATCAAGGATTGCTCCGGACCCCCCACCCCTTTTTAAAAATGGCGAGGGGCAGTCCAGAGCCCTACCCGACGATTTCGTCCGTGACGGGAACGGAACTCAGGGCGTCAGTATAAGAATCCAGCATTCTAACACTGAGCTATGAAATTCAGTTATAAGTACATGTTAAAAAAATTATTATATAGTTACCAAACAGCATTACATTTTCTGATTTTGAAAACACGAAATTTTGCATTATATTTTCTGATTCTGAAAACATTATTATAAATAAATCGAGAAATACATGATTTTTGATTTTATATTGCACAGAAAAACGAAATCCTAATGTTGGCTGAAATATATAGGCTGTATAAGATCGACTGTTGTCAAGGATACTAATTAATAATGACAACGAGTGGGCCGAATGAAATACACAGACGCTATTTATATACATTACTGCGAGAAATAATCAATATTCTTATGAAATGGGTTTTTTACTTAAATGACACTCGCTTACAAGTCAAAGCTAAACTGCAGACAAAAAGATAACGATCTGCCATATTTTCTGATTTTGAAAACATTATTATAAATAAATCGAGAAAAACATGATTTTTGATTTTATATTGTACAGAAAAACGAAATCCTAATGTTGGCTGAATACATAGGCTGTAAGATCGACCGTTGCCAAGGATACTAATCAATAAGTCAATGAGCTGGCTGAATGACTACATAGACGCTGTATATATATATATATATACATTACTGCGAGAAATAATCAATATTCTGTATGAATGGGCTTTTAGGTAAATGATATACCATATGTACTCGCTTACAAGTCGAGACTAAACTGCAGACAAAAAGATAAAGATCTGCCATAGCATTATGCGCCTGTAGATCAGAGTTTATCTTGTTTGTTTTACTGATTACTTCTAGCAAAACTGTGCAGACTAAGATCTTCTGGTGCATTATACGACAGCATATTTAGGTCTATGAAGTTGGACATAATTTATAAACGAGAATCTACAGTAACTATGTTATCTAAGCAAGAGGAATTGTTAGTAATAATACAGAACTGCTACCAGGATTTATAGGTCTTAAAATTGCCATCATATTTTAGATACATTTCATTAGCCAAAAAAAAAAGAAAAATACGAAACAAATGTTGCAGTATATATGCTATGTTCGATAACTACAAAAGATTTTAAACTTAGCTGGAACAGTATTATCTCCCTTTTAAAAACAGATATGGTATACAGAGTTATATTTCTTGACCAATAAACAGTGTCTCAACGGTCGCTATTAAGTACAATGTACTGTCATGATTGAACAAATAAAATTTAATTCTACCGGATACTTTTCGACGACATTCAAACAGTTCTTTCACTGCTATCTTACTGAGAAGATACTTACTACCTTTTACAAAAACCTTCGACCTGTCTAAGTTCTATGTTAATTTTAGTATATTGTTGTTGGCTGATCGGATCGTAAAAATTGTCATATTTTAGTGCAAGCTCGTCTCGCAAACTTTCGAGATAATTAAAATATTTGCTATCGTCTGATCTGATAAGGGAGAGTTTGATTCTGTCAAATTTACTAAAACAAATACCTGAAATTTCATCGTTAAATTCAAATGATAATTGCTGGTTATTAACCATTATTTTTTTTTGATTTTGCTATTAACTCCATCGACTAAAGTTAAATTTTCAAACATTCTTTCTGATGTTTAGACAAAATTACTTGCATAATGTCCAAGCGCTAGTGTATTAATTCCGTCTCTGCATTACCTTTTATCATCAAAATTACTTAGTCCCCGTTTTATAATTGTATTCGTTTCAAGTTTATAATGATTTGTTCTGATAACATTTGTTTTGATAAAACTGACGCTATTGTTTAGCGCTGCTTTAAAATCGTCAAAATTCATTATCTTTTCCACATATCCTCGAGGAATACATTTTGCTTTTTTTGTAAGTTTATTGTCATCTAATATGACAGCATACATTTTACTCTTTAGTCCAACAAATTCCCTAACTGGCATAAACATAAATTGATCTTTCATTTTTCCAATAACTTTCTTATTCGAATTATCTTGAAATCCACTACAGGCTGGATAATCGGATAAATCAAATAGATTTTTATTATTGTAAATATCCTGATAGACATCTTCACATTTTATATTATAAACTAGCGAGTCTGTATCAGTAAATAGCAACTCCGAATCTGGCCACTGCTTTTTGGTAAAATTATAGTGAAAATCGTACATCAGCCACTTTGATATATCAAGTACAGCTGCACCAACATAAATCGGTTTATTTAACTTTAAATTTGTCTTTCGTCGTTGTATTGCAACAAGATTTTCATTAAATATTTTCATACTAACAAAACCATCATTGTTAACTAATTTATTTCTGCGATTTATGTCATTAGCAATTTCTATCGAGACTCTTTTTCGAATATTTTCCATCGTCTTACCGAACACCGAGTTGTTTATTAACTTGAAAAAGTTTTTTTCAAATTCGGTTTTAGCCACAGCACGACGTTTTTTATTGTCAATGTAATTTGCCATCCACCTCGACTGATTAAATTTTAGCACGCGATGGACTTTTCTCAGAATTAGTCCAGCATCTACTGCTTGTTTTAAATTTTTGTAATGCATAACGTAATTTTTTTTTTATTTAACAAATTTGGAACTAACTTATTAACAATCGAATTTGTTGCTGTTGTCGTTGCTCGTTGTTCAGGTGATAATAAACTATAATCGATCATAACTGACTCTGCACAAAACGGGTAGTCGTTATGTAGATCATGTAATGAACTAGGATAATCTAGATCAACTTCAACAAAATATGAAATATCGGAAAAATCATTATTAATTTTTCTAGGTAAATCTTTTTCAGTTTCTTTAAGAAATTGATCTGGAGTTATCCAATGAAACCCACCGCAAGGCATTGGCTCTGACATCGCATATCCATACAAATTCACACAATCTAGATAAATAATATGATTAGATGGGAGATTTTTATCATAATTTTTCAGACATTTGTTATTAGCTACTGCATATTTTTTTGTTATAACGCTAATTCCGCCTCTGATACCTTTTTCAATATAGTTAAACATATCGACATCTGCTAAGAGATCCAGTTCTATCTTACTTGCTTTTAGGAGAGCGTCCCAAGGCAATTCTGGAGCAGAATAATACCAACAGGGGTCTAGTCCATAGTTGCTGTAGCTTACTTGACGAAAACTCTCAAAAACATCTGCTAGCAATAATACATCTGTTTTCAAATATAGATCGTGATAATCACCAAATGTTTTACAACTAAATCTATTCCAAATATCTTGTGCATATTTGTATTCGTCATCTGTGATATTTTCATTTTTGAGTTGCGAGTAAAGTTTATCTTTATCAGGAAGAGAAGTTTCATCAAATCTGCTCCAATCATCGAGATACTCGTAAGGAAAGATACCTTTTTTTGTCAAATTGATATAGTTTTCACCAAAACAACTTTTAAGTTAGCGAAACTACTGCAACCTTTTACAAGCTCATCTAACGATGCCGCCATAAATTGCAGACTGTCAATAAAACGTAATTTACCGAGCGTCACCGACATATACTTTTCAAAATTGTTTGGAATACATTTTATTACGTTATTTAATTTTAGTTTAGCTTTAATATTTTCATCACCAAAAGCTTCTACAATGATATGACTGTCATAGTCACGAAAGTTATGTAAAACTACAGGAATAAAATCTGGAGCATGAAATTTTAAATTACAGCTGTTATGAGGTGCTCCACGATATTGGCCGGTCAAATGACAATGATCTCGCACCTTATCACGGACTCCGTTGGAGTCTACCAGTAACTTTTCACAAATATGACAATTAACTGCCTCATCAAAATCGAGTTGTTGTTTAGACGTTATTTTCATTGGAGCTGTTTTAAATAATCTGTTAGAAATTTTATTAACTTCGTCTATTAAATTTTTTAATAGCCATACGGCAGGATTTTCACCTCTATATAACTTTGTCGGAGTTGAAAATTTATCGTTAGCGCAACAAACTACTTTATAAGCTACTCCGCAAGGAATATGCTGTTGTATTTTTCTAGTACTTCATTTATTCGGATTATTTTCTGCTCCAACCACAGGAACGAGTAGACACTCAAAATCAGCGTAAATAACAAAAGGAATATTTAGTTTACGATCATAATTTTTAAATTTTAATATTTTTTATTTTTCGCTAGGCATAGTTATTCTTTGAACGTTGACACAGTATTTGAGATGCTCCTGCAGTATTCCATCGCTAGAAAAACCATGCAGACATCTATAACAGAAACATTTTTTATTTTTATTTTTACTATACTGTCTGCCAACTAGGCCGATAAAGTTTTTTATCCAACAATAATGTCCCTGATAAAATAATAAATTTATTGTATTTTGTATAGCATTGTCTGAGATATATCTCGGGTAAACGTTTACTCGCTCATCTAGTCCGAAAACATTTACTGAGATACTGTTTTGTTTTTCAAATTTTGATACATGATTTTCTGCTACTGGAAAAGTTATTCCTAAAAAATTTAGTTCGTCTTTGTATGGCAAATACTTTTCAATTCTGCCGGGGTGATCACACTGAGGATGTTTTGCAGAAAGAATAGACCATTGAAAACATTTGTCATCATTGTTTTTAACATTTATACAGCATTTTTCTTTTTAATTTTTTGAGGGAGATCGACGTACAAACTACCGCGAAGTACGTTATATTTTGCTGTGTGAAATAAAACTTCTTTTGTCATTTCAAATTTCCAACCTGATCCTGATGCAGTAAATTCTTCTAATTTGTTGTTTATTTCTTGATGTATTTCATCGGCGACCATGGCAATGTTTGTTCCAGTTAATATTTTTCTCGATTTAGCTGTTAAATATGGTTCCGAAATTTCGCTGTCAAAACTTTTTCTTTAAAAAATTGCATCAAGTACATCTTCAACTGCATGTAACTTTGATAAAATCGTATGATATTGTACTATAAGTTTGATACTTTTATGAGCCGCAAGTTCTTGAGCTATAACAGGTTGTAAAAGATGAAATAAACTTGTGGAGCTAAAATTTGCTAAAATATTTTGATCATCAAGTTTGTAACTATTATCATAACCTGAAAATGCTGAAGCAATTTCTTCTGTTTTGATAATGTTCTTTTTAGCAATATCTCGCAATTTTAACATTATATATATAGTAATATTTTATATTTAATTGAATTTTTTAATTAGAGATATGAAAATCCTTATAGTATAATGACAGAAATTTTGAGATATCTGAGAATGACGGCAGAAGAGCAAGAATTTTATCATGTACACCCAAGGTACAATTTATATGCAGCAAATATGTTAGGTTCTGTTATTAATATAGAAGCTAAAAAATCTGTTGGCATATCAACACCAGCTGGTGTATTAATTTCAGTAAAAGGCGATAATGCAGAAAGGACTAAAATGTTTAGAAAAGATTTTATTTATACTTTGTTTTGCGACGATATTCCAGAAGGACAACGAGTATACAGAGTAAATAGCGCAATTGCTGATGATAATATTGAAAATTTAGCATTACAAAATGAATTTCAACATCACCCAGTATTTGATTTATATGAAGCTAATGATAAGGGAATTATTAGACATAAAAAACAAAAAAAGTTGTTGGAAGTTTACTGAACAGTGGATATCTTGGTGTTAATGTACGTGGAACAAAAACTATTTTTATCAATCTCATCGTTTTGTGTTTGAAACTTTTAACGGACTAATACTTAATGGTTTAGTTGTTGATCATAAAAATGGTATTAAAACAGATAATCGTTTGGAAAATTTAGATGTGGTTACGCCAAAACAAAACACAAGACGTGGAGTCGGTTTTGATAGTTCTAATTTTAAAAATCCGGCTAAACAAATAATTTCAATAAATATTGAACCTGGAGAAGAAATGAAATTTAAATCAATGGCATCTGCGGCAAAATATCATAAAATTAATTCAAGTGTAGTAAAATTTGTAGCTGATAATGTAACAAAATCAGCAACGTCAATGTTGACATTTGATAGATTTAATTTTAAATACGATAACTAATGATATTTTCTATATCATTTCGAGTAAGACAATTATGACTAAATTCCATAATATTGTCGCGATTAAATCGTAATGTCATCATTTTATTTGTATTAAGTTTTATTTTTTCTGCTGGTGTTAATAAAAATCTGTCAGATTCGCCTAATGTTATCATAATATCAACAAAATAAAAACTGTTTCCCAACAAACAATTTCGAATTGCCTCAGCTAATTCTTTATGATTTAATATATTAACTCGTTGATGATATTTTATTTCTCCGAACATCTTATTATTTATTAATTAGACAAAAGATATATTATAATAATGAACTTAATTGAGAGACTGGCTAAACTATATTCGGGAGATTTTGTTTCAGTTTCAAATTTTACATTAGAAAATTTTACTAATGACAGATTTGCTAGTTAAACTGAAAATGATATTTTGCGTAACTATGATGAAGAAGAAGATGATGTTATTGTTAGTAAAAAAAATTTAAGCAGACCAACAACTGGATGATATGATGTTAAGTACCATATTGCTAAAAAAATAATAAAATTTAATTTTACTGTCACAGAGCATCAAATATTTTGGCAGCTTATAAAACCCTTTTAGACGTAAAAATAACTGGACAACAAAGAAATATAAAATACGATTTTATTTTTGTTAAAATATTTAATCTAATGCCAGTTAATGACGCAAGAAAATTACATTCAATTTCTCTAGGTAAACCAGTAAAATGTAAATCCGTACTAATAAAATACGAAGAAATTTATAATAATATTATTCGATCGACTTAGTTGGTACCCAGCTATTAAATTTATCGCCATACCCTCGCCATTTGACTAAACTTTTGTTGCCGCGCTTTTTAATAGCTTTTTCAATAACAAATATATCTTGTTCTGTTTTCTGAAGTTCTTGCTCGTATAAACTACCAGTTATAGGTTCACCTAATAAATCTTTCAACGTGTATGTAACTGGTATTGTTAAAAGTACTTTATCAACAACAAATACTTCTTCGCTCCAATCATGAGTATATCCTTTCTCAAATGTTTTTTTCGTCAGAGAAATTCTAACTTTATCACCAACTTTAAATTTATGTCTGCGGTACATATTTTCGTTTGCTAATATTGGATTTGCAATCGCGTCGTTTGGCGACATTTTTAGGGATCTGTGTTTCGTGTTATTATACTCGTCAACAATTTTCTGTAAATTGTCAATATATTTACTCGTATTTTTAGCTGTCAAATACTTGTGGATTTTTTCGCTGAGCGTGCGATTAAATCTTTCAACGATGACGCTTTTTCCCTCATTTCCTGTGACATATTTTTTAATGTTATTTTGCTCTAAAAACTGTTCATATTTTTTATTAAAAAACTCTGCTCCATCATCAGTTCAGATTCTATTTGGTTTTCGTTCTGTAGTTGTTATTATTTCTTTTAATGCATCAGTCATCGATGTCCCTGTTTTATCCGAAACGGGTATACTAAACGCATATTTGCTAAAAACATCTACAACATTAAAAAGATATCTCTTTGGACCGCCATCGGCGCCAACGTTAAACTGAGCTAGATTTGCGGCATCAACTAAATCTATCGCCCATTTGCGACAACTTTACGACGCCGAAACTTTTTTTTTTAGGTTTATGTAGCTCGAAGGCAAGATCATCATATAATTCTTTTTTACCGAGTCCGAGTTTATATTTTGCTCCAATAAAACCCTGAACCAGCCTTCGGTCAACACGTTCCGGCATATTTACAGGTTTCATATCACGAAGTTCGTCTAACATTACTTTATCGCAGCTGTGTTTATTTTGTTCGTTGTCTGGACGTTCAATATCTCTGTAGCAGATATCATGGCGCATTGCTATTGCATCAACTTGATTGTAAGGCTCTTGTCCTGGCAGCGGATTATCGTTTTCGTCAAGTTGTTTATTAAGAGGATTATAAGGTCCAGTATATTTATGGCCTGGCAATGTCCAACCGCCTTTTGGTTTCGGCAATTTTCCAATTAATTTATGTATATCTATACCTGTTCCAATTATTTCTCTGTTGTTGCATTTCTGAAAATCTGTAACAATTTTATTTTGCTCGAGGCATAAATCTCTATCACAATCACACTCGCATGTCATTTATTTATTAATCATTTACTAAAATAATTTCTGGATAACCTGCTCCGGACAACTTTGTTGCTGGCAAAAACATACTTTTTCTTTTTCACAGATTGCACAAATACTTTTCAGCATTATTCTATTATTTTTTGTTTTTTTCTGTTTTTTCATCTTTATTTTCTGTTTTAGTTTTACACTTAAGACAATATGTTGACATTGTATATCAGTGAGTTTAGATAAAATTTAAACTCGGAGCTTTTCAAGCTCTGCAAAAATTCAATGCAATCTCATCATTAGCGTGAGAAGGTTGTTTGTCAAATTGCAAAATAAACTTTAAAAAATCTGCATTTTCAGTCATCTGTTTAATGAACATTACGCAATAATATCCACAAGCAGAAGTTCCAACTGGTTGAATTTGACTAGGCGAATAATTTATTATTTTTTTTTTTACTCATATATTTTTTTACTGCGTCACCTGGTGGAATTCCGAACGAGTCAAAATAATTGTTATCAAAAACAGCTACCCAATGTGTGCCAGATCCGTCATTGAAATCTTGTATATTTATAACACACGAACCTGTCGTTTCTAGCGTCATAAGTTCATCTTTAGAATAAACTCCACTAAATTTTTTTACTTTTTTTAATTTATCAAGTATATCAAAGTTACTTAACGCGGCCGACTTCATCTCATTGTTCCTGGCAACATTAGTCCTCGTCCTACTCCTAACAGATTTGGCAATAGACTTCCCGCTAATCCTGCTAGTAATGGAGCTATTGGAATAAATCCCCCTTTTCGCCTCGGTCGTGTCTTGTTTTTCGTCGTTGTCTTCCTTTTCGTCGTTGTCTTTCTTTTTGCTGTTTTTCGTCTGGGCATTATATTTATCAGTCACATAAAATTAAACTTGCAAAATTGGCAATTTTGTTACCATCGATATTCATACGAAACATTAAACCTAAAAGTTAAACGAAAATTTTCTTTATTCCATGACCTTCAACTGCCTTTTTCGTTGCGCCAGATATTGCTCCAGACGCTGCTGCTTCTCCTAATGGACCTAACACTGGCAAAATTTTAGGTATTAATGTTGTGGCCATTACAGATAGTGCCGGACCGAAGAAACCACCTTCCACCGCAATGCGGTGGGACATTGCAGTTATTTGTGCAGCACTTAAATTTAAAACAAAAGTTTTTTTGCGATCGTATTTATTTACTTGTTTTTTGGTTAATATTAATTTTGTTAAAGTACCTAAAACACCTGCCGCAACACCTTTGGTGTTAGGGTTGACCTTTAATGATACTTGTCTTTTCTTTGCAACAGCAGCTACTAATTTTTTAACTTCACCATCTGTCAAATATATTTCTTTTACAATATATTTTGTCATCTTATATTAAAGTTACAGATTAAACTTGTACCGACATTTTACCTCCAACAAAATCAATCGTAATAGTTCTGTCGCTGATCACTAACGCATATACATATAACTGCGCTGCTGGAACTGCTCCTAATGTCCAAGTAATTTCAATATCAGCAGTTGAAATTACATCTCTTTCATTTTGTTTACTAACATCAAAATAAAATATCGGATAAAGTGTACGAAATTCCTCTACTGATATTTGAGATCCATCTCCAACGTCTTGATATTTTTGCAATGCGTCGAGCAGGTACATGTAAGGTCGAGTAATATTTTTATTAGCGTCATCTGCAAAATTACATTCTATCGCTCGCTCTGGATATTGCTTCGAATTTATTCTAGCATATATTCGTCTAACATCAGCATTATCAAATATCGCATTATTTTGTTGTTGGTTATTACGTCGCGCTTGTCTCTGAAATGCAACAAATATTTGCCGTGGCTTTTGTTCAGTCGACGTCGTTGTGACTCGCCACGTGTAGTCGGTGGTATTTGGAACTGCTGTTTGATATATTTTATGTTGCTGAAAATGAATCTTTTTTGTGCGGTTTTTAAGAATATCATCTAATTCGAGAGATTTTGAAACTGTCAGTGTTATTCGTGGCATCCACAGCGCAAGTATGTTTATGATAAACTGTACATTATCCCCGCCAAGTCGAAATAAACAATCATTTTGTTCTGATCGATTTAAAATAAGTGTATGTTTAACTCCACGAAATACTTTATTGTAATCGCGACAAAAGCCAAATATTGTACTTAACGGCAGCATCATTGTAATTTGACGTGATACTCCTGCAAGTGCCCTTCTCTTAGAATAACCCTCATTGTAACGTACACTTTTAAAACCTGCTATATTATTGTTAACTAAATTTAACATTGCATTTCCATCATCAACTACTCCTGGTGTCGTTATACCAAGATTATTACAAGCAGTAGTAAGTAAAACTCTTGTAGCGTTTACACCAGCGTCTGCACCTGGTGCGGCTATACCTAGCGCAGAAGCATAAATAATAAGAAAATTTCTCACATTTGCAGCACTTCCATCAGCATTAACTCCAGCTGCAACTGCTACCCTTGGAATAAATTCTCTAGATGCCGCATTTCCAGCTCCGGTATCTTTAAACCACATCATATTAGTTGCAGTTGATTTGGAGTAATCATCGGAAAACGACATAGTATTTAAGATTGTACTTGCAACTTGTAAGTGACTTGAAATATCTTCGACAGTTTGATTGACCAGCTGATATCGAGCACTTTTAAATAAACACCAACCATCATTTATAAGAACTACTTCTGCTCCAGCATCAATTGCGACAGGTGGAACAGCTACTGTCATAATCTGACCACGAACTTCTAACATTGCTTTATGAGGCAGTAGAAATACGTCATCGTCTCGAGTATTAAATGTTCTTTCGCCAGCCTTATTAGGTTCGTTAGAATTTTCATCGAGATATTCAATATATTCAAATTCTGTTACTGTGTCGTCTGTGTCATAAGTTGCTGCTAAATCGAGATAATTTTTAACAGACATTTTTTTATTTATTAGGTTATACAAACATTTGTCAACCTATTGTGGCGCTGTTGCTTTAGATATTAATTTTTGTCTAATTTTTTCTCTTCGCAGTGATAAAAGTTTTTTTGTTGTTGTTATCATTGCGCGTTGAGTTTCTTTTGTTGGTGCGATTTCTGAAATAGCTTGTTTTATTGTCGGTCTTTTTATTTTATCAGCTATTTTTTGTCCAACAGCAGTTCAAGCAGCAGATGCAGCTCCAGATGCAAAAGCTTTTGATGCGCCAAGTGCAATTGGTGCAACTTTATGAGCTATTCCTGGAACATTTTCTATAATTTTAGCAAATATATTTCCCAAAAATCCTCCTACTTTTTTCTGTTTCATTATATCTGAGGTTGTATAATTTTATTACCAAATCTTTTAGAAAATATGTTTACTATTGTTCGCGTAAGTGTAAATAATAAATAACAATTTCATTGTTAAAATCCAGTTGTCGTCCAGACTGATCTGTTTATTGCATATTTACTTTTGTTATTTAATTTTCAACATTTAACGGATAATAAATAACTTGACGTGGATTAATTTGCATAAGAGAACCTGGTGGAACGTCTGGTGAAAAACTATATATCGTTTGTCCTTTACTACCTTTAGCTGAATAAGATCCAGATGCAATAGAGAAATTTATTAATATTGCGTTTACTTCAGTTATATTCACTGGCAGTTGGCCGTCATATGTTAAGGGATTATCACGATCAAGAGCAGGATATACATAATTATAAAATCCTATTAGTGGTGCGATACTTGTTTGCGATACAAGACTAATTGTTATATCTTTTAATGCTATTCTAGCGCGTAATGTATTATAATTTGGTGTAAGCTTAAAATTATCAGCTACACCTTCATTTTTTGTTATAAGTTCTTTTATTATTTTATTTATATCATCAATATTATAAGCTCCTTGTGGAATTTTAATTGTTTTCCACGTGACAAATGGTGGAGTACGTATAGGAATAGTAAATGCAAATTCATCATTTATTCCAGTTTTTACATTAGCTATAGAATTCCAACAAGTGCAGGAAATTAGTCCAATTTCATATTGTTTTTTACGATCTAGTTCTATTGGCGGAATATACTTTACTGAAAAATTTGCGCTATCTTTATTAGATTGGCTAGAGTCTAGTAATAATGTTGCTGACATTTATTATTATATTTCTATAAAATTAAATCGCCGCGATTAAGTCGCGATGTAAAGATTCGTATTCGTCAGATGTTAATAAATTTTCCGATCTCAAATTATCAAGTATGTCAATAATTTCATTATCAATTTCCGCACCAACATTTCCAGCTTCTTTTGATCATATCAGTAACATTAATCTGCCAATCATTTCAGTAACTGATGAAAATATTCAAACTCCAGTTCCTGTTTTCTTTCTTTCTTCGTCTAAAAGTTTTTTTAAGCGATTATCATCATATTTTTTAAATAAGTTTAAAAAAGTTAATTTATGTTTCTCAACATATTCTTTAACTCTAAATTTTATTGCAGTATTTTTCAAAACAGCAGCAATAACAGCATTTCTAGCTTTTTCATAAAGTCCTTCAACATCTTTTATTTCAGCTGTATCAATTTCTCCGTAAGTTTCTATATTTTTTTCTGTAATATCAGTTAATTTTTTAATGGGATCTTGGTGTTTATCTTCTTCCAAATTATACATATTATCAACGTCAGAAATGTCATTATCTTCCATAAAAGGAAAATATTCCGAATCCATTATTTCTTGTTTTGCTTGGTTTTTATATTTTTTACGATATTCTTCATTATCTTTCTCGACTGATTTTTGTAAATCTTCTTCAGTCATCGTCATAGGACCTGCTGGTCTAAAAAACATATATTTTTCTTGTCCATCACCAATTGATTTTGCTTCGGTAATTAAGCTACTATTGTGATGACTGTATTTGTTACCTTTTATATTATTAATAGCCTTAATATAAAGATCAGCGATAATTCCATGTCGATATAATTTAATGCTATCATAGTAATTTCTATTTTCTAAAACTACCTTGTTGAGATGCTCCTTTCTCTTTTCTTTTATTTTTTCTAGCTCTTCAATTTTTTCGTCTGCTTTAAAATCATCTTTTCTAATATTGTGTACTTTCACACCCTTAAAGTAATCATATTTTGTTATTAAAATCTCTATATTCGCCATCTCTTATCCTGCTATTTATATTTTCTAAATCATATTCAAATCTTCTTTTTTCTTCTATATTTTCTCTCTCTCTTCTAAGTTCTTCTCCTTCTAACCTTCTTTCAATTGATCTAACTACTGCTGCTTCTGCTAATCTTTGTTGAAGTTCCAGTGGATTATTTATCAGCCGATGTGTTTCAGCTTGTCTTGCAACAGGATTAGCTATATTTACTGCAAGTTTCTCGGCTAATCTTCTTTTTTCTTCTTCAGATCTCTCAATAATTCTTCCAGCAGCCGCTTCTTGTTGTTCTTTGATTAATCCTAGTAAACCTTTTTCTTGTATTCTTTTAACTTTTTCTTCTGATAATGGTTTAGTTTCAGGTTGTTTTCCAAGAAAAGCTTCAGTAACTGGTTTGAGAGCTGCTGCTGTTGTTTCTGCTGCAGCCACTTGACCATGTCGTGCTTGTTGGATCATCTGCCTAAGATCAGCTTTAGATTTAACAAGGTTTTTTTTTTAGATTTTCTATATGTTTTCTGTACTTTGCTTGTCTTTCCATTAATTATATACTATTTTCTATAAAAATTACTGTAGATATTTTTCAATACAACATCGAAACATTTTACTCGTATCATTTGTTAATTTATCAAACAAAAAAAGTCATATTTATTTACCGTCGCTTTATGATATAATTCAATAAATTTATCTTTTGTTACATCACCACATTGCTCGTTCGGGATATTTCTAACGTCAACATTGTCCAGTCCTGGAAATAATATAAAACAACCAGTATTTCGCCTAATAAATCTGTCAACATTATAAAAACCTTGGGCAAGATAAATAGAGTTACATTTTTTATTACGTGATAGTGAAAAATATGATCTTATTTTATTAATTTCTTCATTGTTTAGCGGAATATCATCAAAACCAACTATCTTGTGTTCGGACGAATCAAGTTGATTAACTGGAACAAGTTCTTCTGGTTGTCTGATAATAAAAAAATCTTCATCAGCCTCAAGATCATCACGAAGTTTGTCATTATAATTGTTAAGTAGCTCTACTTATCTTGTTGTGGATTAATTGTGTAAATATAAACGCGATCGTAGTTAAAATTATCTCCTAGAAGTAAATTCATAAGCAAGTTTGTTTTCCCAGATCCAGTTCTTCCAACAATAAGATAATGACAATCTGGAAGTTCATTTTCATGTTTATGTTTCACCAACCGCTCTGTATCAAAGTTTAATATCGACGATTTTGCCATTATTGTTATACAATTTTATGTTATATAAAAACATTGTCAGACGATAATAAATAATGAGCTATTATACAAAATTTGGAACATTAGTAGGAGATTCATCAGCTGTAAGTACAACAATAACAGACGGTAAGTTTGATTTATCAGGTTACCTGAAAAAATCTGGCGACACAATGACAGGAAACCTGTTTATGTCAAATCAACGAGTACTAGGTTTAGAAACAGATTGTCCGCCACTGATAGTTGCTGATACACAAGCTGTTAGTTATGCACAACTAAAATCAGTTGACGATAACAAGTTAGACAAGGCCGGCAGAACTTTAAGCGGTAACTTAGATATGTCAGGAAAAAAAATTATAAATTTAGAGACCGGGTATCCACCAGCAAACTTAAATCAAACACAAGCGGTAAGTTATTTACAGTTGAAGTATGTTGATGATAACAAACTTGATAAAATAGGTGGGACAGTTACAGGTAATTTTTTCATGAACAAGAATAAAATTACATACCTTGGAGACCCAGCCACAGAATCAGACGCAGCAACAAAAAAATACGTCGACGATCAAGAATCTAAGTATGTGTTAGTGCGCGGTGGTATAATGCATACATTTCTCAATATGAATAATAATGGTATTAATGATCTCAGAACACCAGAATCAGATTTTGACGCAGCAACAAAAAAAATACGTCGACGATAGCAACATTCCGACGGTAACAGCAATAACAACAATCAACGATGGAATGATCACATTCAGAAATGATTTTTCCAATCACGTACAAACGTTTCTAAATTTTCGTAGAAATATAAACAAATCTATTAATGAATTTTTTGGAAATCCAGCGGTTGTAGATATTAAACTCGCTGACATTAACACAAAACTAAACGATATTGTTAGTGGAATTCCTAATATCATTGAAAAAACGAATCTGATTAAAATTCCTCACAAGCAGATCATCAATGTGGCATACACAGTAGCATCAGGATCAGCAACATGGACACCGCAAAATAACACTATCAAACATACCGCAGAAGTCACTGGTGTATATAGGCTGTCCGTATTTAGCGGTGCAAAATTTTGTATATTTACCACATATCTATGGCGCCATTCAATCGATAGTTTTTCTGGAATTGTATCTTTGGTGTTAAATAAAGATGCCGAAGAAATATTTCTACTGGCACCATCTAATAAAAATTAACCGCAACGTCTTACTGGTGGTGTCTGGAATTTGTCGCTGAAACACCTCGATTAAGTTAATTATAATAAATCAAACCGAGAGACTGGCACTAGAGTTTTTAATATTGTATAAAATCTGTAAACAAATATTATATAATGAAAAAAGTATAGTTGATTTTAATCATATTTCAGAAAAAATTCCAAGACAAGATGTGGACGCCCTAATGCAATATTACAGATATTATCATAAAAAATCTTTGGTGCGTGAAAAAATGTTACAAATACTATAACAAAATACTTCGAGTGATATCATATTTACCACTGCTAATGACTAGCTCTGGTATAATTTCAAGTGGAGCATCATTAAATCCGTTTTTGTTAATAATATCCGGCGTTGGTGTTTCTCTTGCAACAGCGTGTAAAAAAATTGAGCCTCGTCTTGCAACTAAAAAAAATGCTTGTAAAACAGCAAGTATCACCTATAAAAAATTACTTGATCAGATACGATTTTATTTGCGTGGTATAAAATATGATATGGACGATTTAATACGAGAGTTTCGTATTATTGACAGTATGTTAACAGATATTTTGCCAATGAGAGTTAGCACATATGAAAAAGATTATCATAAAATATGGGTTACAACAGTAGCAGATGTTTAATTTTGTACAGCTTTAGAAATATCATTCATCAACCATGTTGTCAATAAATGTCATTGGGTCATCTGACCAACCTCATCTCAAAATTTAGGGGGTGAGGGTTCTGGCCTAGAATCCCCTTTGGGTTTCAAAATTTCATCATTTTTTGAGATAAGAGGGTGGTTTTTGAGGGAGAGAGGGTCTCTGAGGTGGTGAAAAAATGTCATAATATATTTATTTTTGAGGGGGTAAGGGTTTTCTGGCCTTAAACCCCCTTTGGAATCGAAACCTCAACTATCTTTACTACTTCGCTTGCCTAACAAGAGATCGCGAGTTCGAAACTCGCGGCAAACCATTTTTTATTTTTATTTTCATTCCATTTTTAATTTTTATCTTCAAACTTTGTTTTAAACTCGAGCATCCCAGTTTTTGCTCTTTTGTTTTTATGTTTAGACTGTCTTTTATGACTCTTGTCCTAGGACAGGCAATTGCGCTTATAAAGATTTATAGCGATCCTTACCATGAACCATGACCATCATTCTCTCAAAAATGTCCTTGATACTTTCTAAGGTCATAGATGTAAACGGATACACATTTTACGGAAAGAGATAAACCGGCAATTATAGAAGTTAAGAAGGAAATAAAACAAATATATCCTATGTGATAAAGTTTAATAAAATTTATCAGATATTAACTCATAGATATATAAACAGTTTATATATGCTTCTGTTAAGTCCTTTTATATTTTAGTTTAGAATTATTTATTAAGTTTGTTTAGCTTAAGTATTCTGTACAAAATCCAACTTTAAGAGAACACCGACTATTATTAACTACAGGTCGGTGTCTTCTACTCCATTTTGAAAAGCTGCGCATATTCTGTTTTGACAATAAATTTGTTCTAAGAGAAAAGTTATAAAAGGTGTGTATTTCTATTTCAGATCAATTGAATAAATTACCTTAAAACAGTGTTTCTCAAACTTATAACATTCGCGCACACCGATAGGTTTTATCGGCGTACCCATTCTCCCAGTGCCGTAGTGTTATATTTTTAGTGCGAAGTTTTAGTGATTTATTTTCTGTCACGTACCCTTTAAACCCTTTCGCGTACCACCGTTGGTACGAGTACCACGCATTTAGGATACAGTGCCTTAAAATATTTATTAACTTTGAAAAATAGGAAGCATTTGGAAATGTCGCCTTAATGATTATTCACTGACAGTTGGAGAAAACACAACCTTAATACACGGTTAAATTGTTGCATAACAATATTTAATAAACACGTGCATATCTTGCATTAAAATTTGTAAATACTAGTATTCGATAATATATAATACCTGTATGAAACTCTCTGTGAATCAGTCAGCAAGGCAATGTACACAATTATAGCAAATATTAGCGTGACACAAATTTTGTAACCCTAACGCTGCTGTCAACATAACGACTACCTAGTGACAATGAACTATCGCCGTAATAACACACACACACACACACACACACACACACACACACACACACACACAGTCACTTGTCACTTGACATTTGGCCATCAGTTTATTCTTATTGAGTATCATGCACACTTTGAGTAAACAGACTCACAGACTTTTGCTTGGAACCCATCCCACCCCATTAGTCCTCTTGATTGTTGACACTTATGATCTTTTTATTCTATTAATGAGATGTTTGGGTCCGTTTATCAATTCAATGTTAGGACAATCACTAAGTGTCATACCCAATAGACCCTCTCTTGCCTCATATCTGTGAATAATGAATTTTACTAACTCTTCTATGGTTGAATCTAACATCTCTTGCTGCACCTCTGGATTCTCCTTGTGATATACATTTCTTAGAATGGGACCGAAACTTAATGACATTCCCTTTCTTCGCTGCATCAAAGCAACTGTTCTTACAATATGGCCCAAGTCATTATCAGTGGCTTTTTTCCCATGTACCTTTCTTATATTTTGGATGCTGTCTCTTCGTTACTTGTCTAATCTTGCTTAATCTTCGAAGCATCCTCTCCTTAGATGACAGACTAGATTACTGTATGCACTTGTCTCTGCTCATCTACTGTGAACATCTTTATCATTACATTGCTTAGTGTCGAATACATTTCGTTGCGTCTCTATGGTCAATCTCTCGATTAATGTCTAATCCAAAGCTAACAATGCTATCATTGTGGGAGGTACTGAATAGAGCATGTTTCATTTATCTGTGAAAGTGACTTGATTTTTTAATGTTCTATCAAAAGCCATGAGCGAAATCGAGTATAACTGGAGGCTCCATTTAAGAATAAGAATGGAAGGGAAGACTTCACACAGGCCAGAAGTAAGTTGTATCCATCTTTTCCTAATAGTCTTTCAGCAACGGCGATGGCTACAATTTCGTCACCATGCATCCTTATATCCGTAGGCAGGGAAAATGTTTTATTCACAGTGGGTGTTTTCTTAATAAATTTATTTAACATTTGTCCCCATCTCACTTCAAGCTGGATGACAGATAACGCCTGATCACACAAATTTGTTTCTCAGCTCCTCTGCATATGAATGTGGTAGCAAGTCGATGAATGTAACGAGAACCTAGATATGCAAAGCTGCTGACAATCGCCAAACGTTTCGCGTTGCTGTCTCGATACTCTCAATAGTTACTAATTTACTGCAGTCTTTTTCAACATCATCATCTCTAATATATTTCAGTATATAAATGAGGCCTAATATTTCATAGGTTGATATTAAATTCATGATTTTGGACTTTCTCAAGTGCAGTACTGGAAATTCTGGAAGAAATACTGCATACTTGTTGTTCCCATCTATAAGCTTAAAAAGATTTCTTGCAATCTTGTAGTCAGGTGCCACAAAACGTTTTCATTTGTTTCATTCAGTTCAGCCTTCTCCAAAATATCATCAAGAACCACTTTCAATGTAGTTATGGTGGCGCTCTACAGTTTCGTATTTTACATAGGGTTAGAATTTTAAGGAAAAAGAATTTCCCCGGGTTTCCTCACTGGTTATAATGTGTATTTAAAAAGACCTTGTATATCTTAGGTATTGTTCAAAGAACCTTTAATTCCCTTTATTTTGGTGTATGATTGATGGGTGTAATATGGGTTATAGAGTATACAGCTTGGCCTTACTCCAGATGTGCACCTTTCAAAAAAGTGCTAGCTCCACTTGGTCATTTTCACTTCCTGAACTTCAGAGGTATATTGTCAAAAATAGAGCCGATAACATTTTTTACATTTTATATATTTGATAATTCATTTATTGCACTTTCAGAAGCTGGTATTGTCTAGTCTGGCAAAATTCATTTTCCCTATTTTAATAGCTGCGAAGGATAGTGTACTTTAGACAAATTCAGGCAGATTTTTGGAGCACAAGGGAGCAGTCATTTTAGTTAGCAGTGTGCTAAGATCATTTACAACTTCCAAAAGTACAATATCCAAAGAAATGTCAGCCACATTACATCAAAGTAGCATAGAGGTATGCCAACATTCTCTCCACTGTGCATGCTTTAAATGCAAACAACTTCACCTTACATACGTCACTCTCTCAAAAGTACATAATAACTGGTGAGCGCCACCTATATCGTTCTTATCTTCCACAGAAAGGTGGAGGATGGCGGCATAATAATGGCGGTGATGGATGTTTTGTTTAGACCTTGATACTCTAGTATGCTACTATCAGCACCGCAGACCACAGATGCATCTTTCTTTGTCATAAATGGTATCTGTATTTCTTCAAGGAGGGCTTGAACATCTTGGAGAATATCTTTGTCAGCATCAACATTTATCTTAATATTTGAATATTCTTCCTCCACCTCTTCCTCTTCTTCTTCTTCTCTTCTTTCATTCATTTTATCTTCATAAATTGGTTCATCTATATCACTGACATCGATATATGGCAACAAATCACGAGATACGTTTGGATCATACAGGATGTTTTTCAATTCCTCGACTGTATCCTCATTACTGTCAGCTGCTGTAATGGAGGCAATGGCTCCATTAATGCTCTCTATATCTTCACTAGAGATGTTTAGTGGGAAGTTTTCTTTTCTGTCATTAGTACTAACAGTATCCATTTTCTATACATCACAAATGGTCAAGGATGAAAAGCTTTCGTCTAGATCTATGTTTTCTTGCTGAAATTCCGAATTTTCCATCTGAAACCGTTCTAATAGCACACTCTTCATCTGAGGTCATGTTTAAGAGCACCCTTTCTAGATCTTTTGTCAGTTATGGTACTTCCTTTCATGCACAATCTTCTTTTTCTTCACGCAGTGGAAGATGCCATGTTAATACTTGTTGAATCCTTTGGAATACCTTTGATTGTGATGGGCAGGGTGCATAGTTGATTTATTCTCCTGTCACCAGGTTGTGGGTCTGTTTTCATGGTGAGCTGGACAAGATTGTCCATGAAAAATACAAGATGGCAGTCTCTGAGACAAACCAAATGTTCAGAAAATGAGACGTCACTTGCTTTACATAGCATAGTGGATATAGTTTCAGATATGCTTTAAAGTGACAAAGTTCTGGGTCTGCTGCTTTCTTGAGACATCTGTCTCCATTTCGCAGGCTTTGGCTTATACTGGCACCTGATGTGACAGATAAAAACAGATGTGATGTTAAAGTAGTTGATGAACAACTCATCTGTGATAATATATTGTATGATACCACTGTAATTTCTGCTAAGTATATTCAGTGATGAATCAAAAAATGGCAATATAAAGAGGACAGTTTTGAGGTGTAGATATCATCTGATGATCGACACCTCAGGCTGTCTTTGTTCAGTAGTGTTTGTTCTAATAAACACTGGAATGGTAAAGGAAAGTGCAAGCGCCATTCTCTCATTCTTTAAAGGTGGTTCACATCTAAGGGCGCCGCAAACCAATTTTTCTCCTCTTTAAAACACTGAAAGCGAAAGGAGTCAATAATTCTGTATTGCTCTAGGAGATCTTGGGCATCTAGACAAGATGAAAGGGACACTTAATGGGGTCGGAGATTTCCAGATTTCACATGACTTCTTGGAAGAAAACGCTCGCCAGGCAGAAGACAGCCTTTGGGAAAAAAGAGTATGACAAGCACATATACACCGTGACTTTTCTTCAGAGAGGCACGAAACTTCAGAGAGATATCATCATATATTTAAATATTACGTTGCAGTTCCTGTAATTCGATACCAATGTGTATTCCTGCTTCACGTGCACACACATTTGTGCACTGAAAACATATGATATTTTGAAACTGAAGAGCAGGTATGTCTCTAAGAGCATTTTATGTGTCAGTTTCTATTTTCTCGGGTCTATGGATACTTTCCAGATGGATAGTAATTCCATTTATTGCATCAGAAGCAAACTTCCGAGCAACATACCGTTGACAGACCTTCAAGCACAACTGATTGAGTTCTTGTCCCTTTTCTGCCAACTCTTTACATAATGCAAATAATTCCCATTTTCTTTCCTGCTCATCTTCATAGTCTGACATTTCTTTCTTACAAAAGGAACTATAATGCCATTCAACCAGTTGAATTTTATTCCATTCGCTGTCGGTGAACTGTGTTTTATGATCAATAATTAAAGATGGAATCTTCAGCCCCTTAAGTTGTAGCTTTTTAATTGTTTCTTCATAGAGACCCAAACTTAAAATTTCAACAGACGCTAATTGTTGATAAAGATGTTGATTTGTTCAATTTGTTTGAAGATATAGACTGTGTTTGCTGTTCTAAAAGTTCATCGCATACAACTTTGCAAACCTGGAAGTCATCATAGTGATGAAACATATCGAAAAAAGACAACAACGAAACCAATTTCTTTTCTTCTCTCTGGATTATCCCTGTATCCCGTTTCTGAAATTCTTGTAAAATATTTTCTTTCTTCATAATTATTTTTCCTGTCATGATTGGTTAGATTTAAGGAACTTTACAAGATCATCTTTTGCTATGAAAGTTCCATCTTCTATTTTATTGAAAGGTAGAGACTCCATTGATGGTATACAGATGGACACCTGTTAAAGAATGAAATTATTTAACTATCTGATGTCAATAATTCAGTCAAACTAGATATGCACTTCAAATATAAAGTTAGAATTTTGGTACTCGATTTTAAATATTGGAAGATAAAAGACTACAGTTATGATTGATCAAGGAGATGAGAGAGGGACAGAAATATAAACTACAAAAACATATGACCATTATATCAATTGCTTCAACTTGTTGCCTGAACACCGCTATTTACACATGGCTGGTGTCAGTTATTATCAACTGTATGATTATATGCTTTTATAAACTTCCATGTTCATTTACAAACATATATGCTAATGACCATAGTCTCTATCTATGTTACTTCTAATATACATTAAGCAATAAAGTACTACTATCTAATGATGATACACTTCTAATATACCTACATAGTCAATATCATGCATTTAGTAATTCTTGCTGCAATTAGACAAATAAACGACCAACATGAGAATTAAAGCGACATTAACTCTGGGTTTCTTGATTTGTGGAGTTTGGAGAGAGAACTGTTATTGAACTTTACTTATTGTTATTGAACTGTTATTGAACTTAAACTGAAATGATACTATAAAAAGTTGGAAATTACTGTGGTATAAAGCTATTATATTTTTACAACATATGGCCATATTATCAACTGCTTCAACTTCTAGCCTGAACGCTATTTACACAAGGCTGAAAGTATTGTTTGTCAAACAGAAGCTTATAATTGAAGGTGTGTGTATGTGATACACTGAGTAAGTGCTATTACAAAATACTGAATACAAGTAATATAGAATTCTTACCATTTCTTCCTCTTGAAATTCTTGATTATATTACATATCCGGTTCTTCAAGATTAAACTGTAAGTATTTCTTGTAAAAAGTCACAAAACTATTCAGACAATGTATTTGGAGCGCATGTCAATCAAGCACATCACAACAACAGTCAGTAATCTTTTTTGGATACAAAATATAGACCTACAATCTATTATGCCCAAGCAGCAGAGAGGGTGAACAGACCATTTGCCTGAGACCTTATTTATGAAAAATAAAGCTTCGTACGAAAATGAAATCTCAACGTCAATAACGTTAACCAGCACCTCTAACTTTGCCTCGTAGGTAACCCTGTTGGGTTAGCTTATTATGTTACTTCGATGACGATTTTGTATTTCATCGCTACGTGTATTCGTTTACGTGTTGATCACTTTTGTTGGTCGCACCCTCTCTGCTGCTGTGGTTTTTATCCAAATATTGTATCAAGTCCGTTACGATATCTCGATCTCGGATCATGTAAATTTATTGTTATAAAACCAAATGGGGTAGCTTGCGCTTTTGAAAAAAAGTGTTTGAACTTAATCATATCCATGTCCCCTGAACACCAAGTATAATAAATATTTTGCAGCGTATGATTATCAACTCCGTTAAACACAACTAAAATATTACAGTTATCTCTGATCACTTTTGGAATTTGTGTATAACGCTGTGTAACATAAATCACGTCTGTATTGTTATGTCTACCTCGAGAAAATATCCTAGCTGGATTTGATTGTTTGTCCAGCATAACATCATCGTATACTACTAAATTATTAATACTTCCATCAAGATCATCTACAGATGGCGCTTCATCAATATCAGTTATAAAGTCAATAACGTCACTGTCTTCATTTAACGATTTTGCATTTTCATTAAAATCTTTAAGTACTTCATAGCATCGCTGATCATCTACAGATGGTGCTACTAAATATAATTTATCCCACTTCAGCCATCTCATTATCAGATTAAGCAATAATTGCGTCTTTCCTTCCAGATGGACCTATTATTATCATTCTGATAGAATTCGGTAGCGCTGGGTGATGCTTGACTGGCTCTTGTTTTCGTGTCGCCGAAAAGTCAATTATATCCATATAATAAATAATATGAATTTATATTGTGTTCGATGCAGGGCAGCCACGTCCACCACTGGATTAACAACAATAATAACAAAAAATAAAAAGCATGCACTGACAGGTAAGTGTGAAAAGTGTGGCACAAAAAAATATAAATTTATTTCAAGTATAAAGACAGGAGGTGATATCACCGCTTCGTTGGGAAAATTACCAGGATTACCGTGGGCGAAATATCCCGGGGAAAAACACTTACCGGGTTATAATTATTGTGGGCCAGGAACTCGTTTAGATATTCGTCTTGACAATCAAGATCAACCGAGACTTGGTGAATATCCCGTAAATGGAATCGATCAAGCATGTTACGTTCACGATATTGCTTATCGAGATAAAGATTTACAACAACGACATCTCGCCGATATAAAATTAATTCATGCCATAAATAATGTAAAAGATAAATCACTTCGAGAAAAATTAGCTGCTTTTCTGGTAAAAGCTGGTATGAAAGGTAAAATAATGTTAGGGGCTGGGTAATTAATTATATGATTATTATAATGGAGTCCATTTATTATTCCCCAAGAGGATATTGGAAGGGCAAAGCAGCGATTAGTAAACTTGCTGAAGCTGCAAAAGTCTCAAGTGCTGTTGCTGCAGCGTTGTTAGCACGACAGGCAATATGGCAAATCTATCTACGTCCACCTAAAAGAATTCAGTACGCGTATTTTGATGTCAGCGTCCCCAATGAAGTTCATCAAGCAGATATTTTGTTTTTACCGCACGATACTATTAAGACACGTGGACGTAAATCACGCACATACAAATACGCGTTAACTGTCGTTGACGTTGCAAGTAGATATAAAGAAGCAGAACCACTGTCAACGAAGACAGCAACTGAAGTTGCATCTGCGTTTGAACGAATTTAACAACGAGGATCCGGATCCCAAGGTGGTCTACGATGGCCACAGTTGCTACAAGTTGATCCTGGCAAAGAATTTCTCGGTGCAGTATCATCTCTGATGAAAAAACATAACGTTAAAATCAGACGAGGACACGTTGCAATTCATCGTGATCAGGCAATAGTTGAACGATTTAATCGAACACTCGCTGAGCGGTTATTTGGATACCAGTATGCGAAGGAAATAATTCAGGCAGACACAAGATCTCGTGAATGGGTTGCTAGATTACCAAGTGTGATAGCTGCGTTAAATAATGAAATTACTCGTGTAACTTTTGAAACCTATTAATGCAATTACAAAAAAAAAAACATATACCCCCGTACCACAAGGTGGTCGACGATGGCCATGGACAACGACGTGGCTTTTTAAAACAACCAGTGTTAGGTAATGTGACTGTCAGATATTTATATGAACCCGGTGAACTTGAAGGGGGTAAAAAATGAGCAACTGATCCTATCTGGAGTGTGACTACACATAAAATTTCTAGCGTGGTTAGATCCACTGGTAGACCCGCCATCTACAGACTAGATTCAACTGCTCCTCAACGTGGATTTGTACGTGAACAATTACAAGTAATTCCTGAAGACACACAATTACCACCGCGTTCACTTTTGTAAACTAGCACCCCTGCGTCGATTGCATTCAAGACATGTCAATGTGATATTATCACGTGTATGACCAAGATCACTATTAATTCTGTCTACAGTGAACTGTCTTGGATTATTACTCGAATACTCCCATAGCATATTACAGTTACAACTTGCACAATGATTATTCTGTCGTTGTTTTAGCGTCATTATAAATTCAACATCAATATTAAAATCGCGATTATTTTTTTTTTGTCACATTGCTTATAACCAAATAGTTTTTTTCTTATTACGCCAACAACACCTTCGGTGTCGCTAACAGTTTGATTATTATTTTTTGTAGAGTCTATGACAACTCTATGCAGTTGAGATATTCTCCTGACTCTAGATACTGCGAGATAAACTAAATTTGACCATTCTATTCTATCATCGACAATCCAGATATTTGTATCAGTAATAGTTAGTCCTTGTGATGAATGAATCGTTATGGCGTATCCCAATTTCCACGGTGAGTTATTCATACTCAACGCGCTCTCAACAACATCAATATCAACTAAAACAATATCATTCAATACAAGATTTTGTTTCTGGACACTTTCAGTGTCTCGTCGTGGAATTTCAACTTCAATATTTTGTCGTCGAGTATCCGCTGGGCGATAACATAATGGTACAGGTAACGTTGAAAATCTTTCCTTGTGTAACAGAAATAATTTCTCTTGCAATTCATCACGAACTATTTTTCTACTCGCAACTATCAAATCATTTGGTGTCCATAAATTCCAAAAATCGTTCTCAGGAGTTTCCGGAATTATTTCACGCATTATCTCACATTGTAATTTATCTGGCTGTAGTCTGATTAATCTTTTAAATTCTTTCAGAGGTTCATCAATGGCTCTATGATCATCAATTATTTCTTAATAATAATCCACAACTGATTTTAACCACTCATGTGGAGACTGCCCAACGAAAGGTGGTGGTTGACCATGATCGCCGCACATAATTACCGCAGTATTTTTTGTCAGTAACCAATCAAGAAATATTTTTAATGTTTCTAACGATACTGTACAAATCTCATCCCAGATGATGATTTTGGGAATATATTTTGCACCCATTCGCTCAGGTGTCCACGTATCTCCACACCATCTGAAGAAACTATGATAAGTTTGAGATTTTACTCCTTGTTGTGTTATTTCTCTTGCTAGTCTGTGTGTAGGTGTCAACACAATCATATCAACGGAGTTTGAACAACTCTGCCGAAATAATTCAATCGCACGTGTTGTTTTACCAGATCCTCCAGGTCCATTGAGATAAATGATTTTATGTCTGGCCACGGGATCAAATACACATGGTGATGTTGATGCTGATATTTGATTGTCATTACCGTAATATATTTCCTCGATATCAACGTCTGCTGATTCAGAATAGTCAAGTATACTTTCTTGTTTTATTCGCCATGATCCCCATTTGCCGCTACCGAGTAACGGTTTTACCAAATCCACGTACGCGTTATTTATATAAAATGAATCCGTAGCAACTCTGACAGCGTAACAAGGAAATCTATTTATCATCGATAATAAATTTATAGAAACGTAAGCGAGCATAGAAGATCTTAAATGAGTAAATTGTGGTGACTCACCATCGATATAACTCACGATTGTACCTAGTTTCGTTCCGTCTGACAAATAAGCATTACTTCTGCTAATAAATGTCCCTTTGTTCGTTGTATCAGTAATTATAAAATCTAACTCAGCATCATTAATGATTAATCTTGTACAATGTCGTTTATGATAATATGATCCTCCTTGAGTAAACTTACCGATTATTTTCCTACCGAGATCTTTTGCAACTTCATTTTCATAATCAATCTTATCCCAATCTTCGCCTGACTCTGTCAGGGGTGAATGTTTCTTTTGTTGTGGTAACCAAACTTGTTTCTGCGAATGATATGATATAATAGCTTCACTTACTCTCAACGACACTAAGATTCCCGCATCAAGCATGTATCGTAATAGCACTATTGGAACCCAATATTTTTCTGAGAAATGTCTACCAAACCACGCATAAACTATCGGATGAAGATTACTACGAAACTTAAATGATTTTACACAAGCAAATCTAGTTAAATTAAAATCAGGTAATGGTCCATTTATCGCAACTCTTGTCATTTCGTGTGTGGGATGTCCGAATTGATCAAAATATTCAGAACAGTCTCCGTATCCAAGAAAACTTCCAGGATAACACGCAACCATATCAACGGATATAACTTTACTATGATCGTATAGGGTATTCCATAATCCGCCATGTCCATATTCGACACAGCTTTTCTGAACATCTTGAAGGAATTCTGATCGTGTTGGTTTCCATGAATTTTTATCTTGAGCAAAGTGAGCAGCAACTGATGGAACTGTAAAACAATTATTTAGTAATTGTTCAACTTCAGAATTATATTCACGCCAAAGGCGTTGTGCAAGATTTTTCATTTCTTCATGGAAAGATTCTCTACGGTAAATATCTCCGTTAGGTTTTACAAATTGATCGTAATATGCGGATTCTGAACTCTGAAATAACCAAACAGATACAGGATCACTCTTACTGATATCGCTGATAGCATCAAATATATAATCGCTATAAAATTTAACTGTCCTATCTCGTGGAAATATTGTTACAGCATCAGTCCATGCATGTGCGTCATGATCAATGATTGTTATTGGAGCTCCTCTTGATGGGTATTTTGACTTATATATAATCTCTCCGGTTAGTGTTTTTACTGTTATTGGAAATTTTAATTTTTTTTCTAGCTTAGCAACGTCGCTGATAGATGCTCCGGTATCTTTAACTGTTTCTGCCCACTCATTTATTTTTGTACGTCTTAGATCAGTTAAACCGTTTCCGCGTATTGCTTTTGAGAAATGTTCCATAACTCGCTCAGCTACGCAGTTCAGTCTCCTTCACAATTTCATTGGTTTGAGATGATCAACGCTAGGTTTATCATTTAACGGATATAGTGCATATATAACTGCCGTTACAGGATATGCTCGTTCATAATACGGTTTATCAATACCAGTCAATATTCCTGGTTTTGATTGTTTATATAATGTAACAGTATTATTTCCATTATGAAGCAGTATGGGTTCACGTTTATCACGAATAATCCAAGTGTCATCATCTGTTTGCACAATAAATTTTACTAAAATAATATATCTCTGATTGTCGAGATAGTTGATAATATTTTTACCTCGCTCGTCACTCATTCTAGTGTCAACAACACCAGCGGTGTTGTCGTTCATAATCCTGAATGTCGACCAAGTATGAGCCGCACCATCGTTGCGAAATTCTTTTTTACCTTCACGGATACGATCGGTTATATCACTATTTATCAAAGCCAGATCTTGCATCGAAAAATTAAATTCAGATTTTGGTAATTGGTCAAGACCCAATCTTGCGGTGGAAGGTTCAATTGTGGATAATCTCTCAAATTCCTCAATACTATATTTAAAGCAAATATATATGTTTAATTAAACTTTAATTATATATATAATGATTCAAACAAACAACCGATGCGGATGGCTTATGATTGGTTATTCAACTCCTTGTAATAAATCATGCGTGAATGAATTTTGTGGCCAACATATGCAAAGTTTCCGAAGAGGTAGTCTAGGACCAAAACCGTGTTTACGATGCGGTGTTGGAGTCAGAGGAGAAACCCAGTTGTGTGCAAAGTGCGGTGGTAAAAGATACAGAGAGCTAACACGATATTATGATAAGACGTTGTCAGGTGAATCCCCCATAAAAACCGCTGAAGACTATCTGGCCAGATTTCAAAATAATCATTTAGACAAATAATATTATATATAAATGGAGCAAAAGGAATTTGTTAAACATCCCATCATCAAGAATTATGAAGCGTCTCGTGATGGTGTAATCAGAAATTGCAGATTAAAAAGAGCAGTCGGTTATGTTAGTAATAATGGATATCTTATGCTTAATACAAAGGGAAATAAACATTATTGTTCCCATAGGTTCGTGTTCGAGTGTTTTCATGGGGTCATCGAAGACGGACTTGTAATTAATCATATTGACGGTAATAAACAAAATAACTCTTTATGTAATCTTGAAGTTGTTACACAAAGTCAGAATTCTGCACTTGGAAACACCGGGAGATGTAAAATGTTTGGAAAGAGATCGGTTATATCCATAAATACAGAGACTGGTGAAGAGAGACTTTTTAATTCTATGAATGCGGCTGGGAAATATTTTGGTATTCACCCGAATTCAGTAGAATATGTGGCAGATAATATTACCAAATCAGCATTTTCGAAAAAATTTGATCAAAAAATTACATTCCGGTATATATAATGAAGAGAGATAAGTCCGTCATCGCTGATAGAGCAATCAAGTAGTTGTCTCCCTTTTTTTTTGTTACTGCCTATACATGACCACACATTTATATTCAGTGATAAGAATCCGTCATCACTGATAAAGTAATTAAGCAGCTATTGTACTATAGTCTAATCGTAATGCTTAAATATCTCTTCAGTTCAGATATCTCGACTATATTGCAGAAAATATATCCTCAAACAGAACATAGATACATCAGCCGTGATATTATATCATAGGCCGATATTGTACACATATCGATCGCAGCAGAGGACATGTATCATTGTTATTATACTAATGAATCTACGCAGTTCTGTAGTAGGCGGAATATACCAGAATAATATCGATTCAACGCATTTACTAACACAGTTCTGGTCCGTAACAGTGTTACAGTTGAAAATATAATATTTTAACAAGGTAGAAACGGCTGAAATATATAAAATTGCAGATTTTATTCAGAATCAGAATATTCTTTCGATGTAGAAATTTGTCGTCCATGACATTGTCAGGGATACTGGTAAATACGAGTCTAGTATTATCACGTGTGAGACAGTGCGAGTAGTTATATACTTAAATTTAACTATATATTCATAAGAGCTCCTATAGCCGTGGGATTAAGGCGTTTGCGTGCAGATCCACTAGTGTAAACGCTGCGTGTTCGAGTCTCCAAAAATGCTAAAGATATATTATCTTGCATTCGGCGACAGATGCTATTATAATTGGGGGCGCAAGCAAGCCCCATGAGATTTCATGTACCCTCACCATGTTGAACAACGTGGTAAGTGCAGTTTTGCACTTACCCCGGGGTTTGATTGGGGGGGGGGTTACATGAAATCACTTGCGTCCCCAAAATAAACAGCAGGGTGATGTGAACTCGCGGCCTTGTGACCTCACTGAAGGGTACCCACATAGAGGTCTTTCAGAAAGAATGCCCGTCGGACCAAAAAGTCTCAATAAGGTGCATGTGGACTATAAGACAGGTCTTAACCATGAAGAGTGCCTTTGGGCCATAAGAAATGGACTCTTAGGACCTTATTGGCAATAGAAGGGACCCCAGTGGAATGGTAGACTGAGCGTCATCACTGCTGTTTATTTTTGAATTTATAAAATATATTTTTATTTTTATTCAAAACTATTTATTTTTCGTTCAGAATATATTTTTATTTAAACAAATAATTTATAATATAAAAAATAATGAACCACGAAAACATCACATCAATTATTACTGCTATTAAGCAATTACAACATGACGGTATAAAAATATCTGACCAGCTTGATCCTGAAACAATAATGAGCGATTTTGAATTATTACAATTTCGGAAATCAGAAAATAGGTATACTTTGCCCTCCGATTATAGATTCATAAGGTTAATTCAGCAGGCGATGTTACGATCGCTGGCAGCAATCACGGATACGCAAGTGAAATTATTTGTTCCATTGAAAAGGTTAGGTCAGAATTATCTCACGAATACGAAAACGAAATGACTCGTGTACGCTCGTATAAAACAGCTAAGAGATATCATGTCAGTGACTGTGTCACCGACGGAGTTGATAAACAAAGATGCAGAAGAGTTACTGGCTAAAGATAAAGACGACGACGATGTCGTTGAGTGTGACTGTAGTGACTGCGTCACCAGTGACGAAGTCACTGACAACGAAACTAATAGTGTTGTATCCGAATAATAATCACGGGGGTAAAAAAAAAATATTTTATTCTTTGACATTTTTTTTTTTTTTTTTTTTTTTTTTTTTTTTT
>JAECUM010004628.1:0-79887 GCA_016617855.1 Megalonaias nervosa | reverse complement strand
CAGGATTTTTCAGTGGGGCGGGCCAGTCAGTCACGGCCGGGAGAGTTAGTATAAGAAGCAGTCTGAAACTAAAGCTAATATTTATTAAGCGTTTTGAACAGAATCTTGTGACATATTTTCAGCTTCATTTGCATGATCAAACTTGTCGGAATATATATATATATATATATATATATATATATATATATATATATATATATATATATATATATATATATATATATATATATATTTGCAGTATGATTTCCAAGGGGGGTCACGTGACCCCTCCTTGACCCATGCTGCGGGCGCCCATGGTTTCGACCTCCCGTATCTAAGGCGGATGCTCTAACCACTTAGGCCACCGGAGTCCCCGAAGCGGTACTAGAAAATGTGATGATTGTGCATCTCAAGTTTCATGAAAATTTTCCAAGTAGTTTTGGAGAAGTAGCAATAACAAATTTGTGCAAACTGACTGCAAGACAATGGACCATCACATAAGCTCTCTTGGTCTATGACCAGTAGAACTAAAATTTGAACTGTAACCTTGACCCAGAAGATAGGGCCATATTCTGTCAAAGAACACACATAGTATTGATGTCTGAATATACAAATTTAATGTTAATGTCAAACTGTTCTAAAGTCACAGAAGAGAAAAATGTGATGAACATACAATATTGAACTGTGACCTTGACCTTGCAGACAGATCCCCAATATAGCATGCAACACACTTTCCTGTGATTATATATAAGCATATAAAGTTACAACCTTTAAACTCAAACAACTTTAAAGCTACAGAATGAAATGGGTGATGGAAAACAAAAATTGTCAACCTTGAGAATAGGACCCCAATACATAGCTTTATACCATAATATAATATGACTTTAAAGTGAATGAGTGTAAACGAAAATGTGGTGGCCAGTTGTATCAGATCAAAACTTGGATACTACACCTCCCATTTCTTTAAAAACGTAGCAAACAACCATTGATGCACAATGCTATACATAGACAAAACTAAATGTTTTGTTCTGAGAGGGCTGAAAGAACGAGTTTGATACAGCTTAGGAATGTTGAGGCTGTTATTAGGAGGAGACGCATGTTCCTATTCTATATCAAATGAGTTCTCCTGACTCACAACAAAACACATGGTTTTGTATTTATTACAATACATATCCCCTTTTCATTTACACATTCTGTTAAAATAATTTAATGTATATTTTAAAAACAATGAATTAGGCATTTGGCATTTCTATAAAAGATACTGTACAACCCTCATCTACTTAAATGGGGGTAGACCTATATATATATATATATATATATATATATATATATATATATATATATATATATATATATAGTGCATTCCAGATATGGATTTACTCGTCACTGTTGAGTTCTGAAAAATGTTGTATGGGACATGTGAATGGATGTATTCTGCAATCACAGGCAAGTGGCTTTTTTCCGTACTTCTCAAATGGTTTTAGGCCAGTAAGTGACTTACTGAATATACATTCTATTTTCAAGCTATTTCACAAACAATAAATAAACTGAATTTTATACAGAAAGCTCATTAATTTACATTACATTGAAACTGTGTATATTTTCACTTAACAGAAGAAATTATTTATGTATTGAATTTGAAAGTGATAATTTAAGCCTATATTTTTAAGAAATTGAAAAGGTCTCTAACATGTCTACTAAGAGACTAACAATTGGATATATATATATATATATATATATATATATATATATATATATATATATATATATATATATATATATATATATATTCTAAGCAATATTGCAATATTGTTCTTTTCTTATCCTTATTTTCTACTTGAACAGTTGCAAGAATTTAAAATGCAAACATACAGTTCCTTCTATGTGCCCCAGTGCAGAAAAAATATCAACAGCATTGTAACAAGAGATAATTCTTCTAAATTTGCATCACAATCAAAGCAGCTGCTGCTCACTGTGATGTGTCTACCTTTATGTTGCAAATGTTAGTCAGTTTTATCCTCAAATTTACTAAACAAATTTAATTATTTAGTAATTTTAATAGACAAATTTAAGTCCCTCCATTTAACCTTGCTCCTTATAAAATATAATTCTGCAGACCATAATTCTGAAACTCTGAAACTGAAATGGATTTTAGCCAAGTTTAATATTCTAGATCATTCACATTTTGGAATGTCTCATTGGAATTAAACATAGGGTAAAGTTTTCTCCAAATGTGGGGCATTTCTACCCATGCCTTGAATCTTGATATGATTCCCAGAGTATTTTTTACTTTTTCTGGATCTTTAAAACTTTTCATACAAGATTTCAGCAGCAGGTACTTGCTCTCTTTCTCATATTTGACATCATTTTGCATGCCAGCTTCATGTGAGAACTCACTGTCAAACGTTCTGTCCAAAATGTTGTCCACCTCAACTCTAATTTCTTGGCCTAGATACTGTGAAATGCACATGAACTGCTTGTCACTACTTACAATACTCTCCTATTATCCCCAGTGGCAAAAGCTGCCATTTTCACCCAAATTATTTTCATATTTCTGAAAATTACAAAGGTGTCATTTTTGAATAATTTATAAAGTATAGCAATACATCATTCCTATTACCACATATACTCACAAGTCAAACTTTTTTTAACTGAAAATTTTATTAACGCAGAGTAGTGGTCTTCTTATAAGTGCGACATTTATTTTCTTTGTTTATTTCAAAGACACATGGAATTGTTGTTGTTGAAGGGTTCAATGCCATTTTTCAGCATATGACAGGCTATACATGGCAGCCAGTATGAATGGTGGAGGAAGAACCCGGGAAAACTCCGGAAAGAACCACCAACCCATGAGAAGCTACTGGCAAGCTTTCTCACATGAATTAATATATAATGGGATATTGTGAATCAGATCATTTAGAACTATTTTTATACCTGTATGTGAACTATATTTGAATTAATGGATTTATCAAATAAATGGATATAAAATGTGAAGCATTATGATTTTTAAGATTTAATTAGGACAAACTGTTAAGTTTTCAATTTATTTGTGACTTGTTTCACTGAACAATTTATTTTACACTGATTCTGTCATTATCTATTTAGATAGCTTGTTCATTTTTAAAGTGACTGATGATAATCACACCTTACTGACTTCTAAGCAAGCATATAAGGTATTTTGTAAGTGTGTTGTTATTGAATATTTCAAGTTATAAATATAGTTCCAGTCTGGGTGTGTGATATGGAAATTTTTGGTGTGCAATATGGCATCACAGACTGAACAGTTGTATTGAACTCCAAATCAGCCATTTAAGATTAGATGGGTATGTAATAATAAAGGTAGGGTGGGCAAAAGGTACAAGTTAATGCTAGTGTAAAAAGTATACTTTTTATTAACACCAGTTGGTTACAAACAATAAAAATTCATGATTTTAAAAAATATTCAACAAAAACAAACTAGCAAACTGCAGTTTGACACCAAAATTATACAAATGGATTTACAGTGCTTAACACTTTACACCTGGACTCAACTTCACTAAACAAGTCTCAAGCCTAGACACAAGACATAATTTCAGCCAATCAGATTACTGGATTCTAAACTTAAATTTAAGTCGAGACTTAAGTTTTGTTAGTGAAATTCGCCCAGTTTTCAAACACTTGACTCACTTTTCATGATTTGGAATATCTGGATGTGCCTTTATATACACCTTTTCAAGAGATGAGAAACACATGCAGTGCATGATGGGCCCATCCAGTTAAGCACTCAAAGGAAAGTATGGTGCAGAAATCTGTCTAAAGCTTCTCTGGCATGCTCAACAAAGTGTTTATTGACATGAATGGATGTGAAGTTCATGTATGGAGCCCATATTGCAGGAACTAAAAATCTAGAGCATATATATAATGTTACTGAGATTCATTTTTCACAAATGCTTGTGAAAATTCTACTCTCCCAATGAATGGAAGGAAATATACCACTGATTATCTAAAATTCAGAATTAAACCCAACTCATGAGCAGAGGAATACTAGGAATAGGAAATAATAAATAGCTGAATTAAGACCAAAAAGATAAGCTTAGCTATACTATCAAATCTGCTCGCCACACACACACACACAATTAAAAATAACATGCCTTGTGAGTGTTGATTGAATTCATCAGGGACAAGTTTCCACTTATTTTTCTCATTAAGAAAATTTTTAAAAAATGTATTAATAATCCCAGTATAATCTATATTTTCTAAATGAAATAAGTATGATACACAGTTGCATAAAAGTTCCCTCTGCTTTCCTTCCCCATCTCTCTCACATGTATTAGGGAGGTAAAACAAAAAAAGGAAGATGCATACATTTTTGGAGTGAGAGAGAAAAATTATTTGCACCAAATGAAAACCTTGAACTTTAACTTACTTAATGCATCCTCAAGAACCTAAATTGTTATAATGGTATGTGTACAATCCTCAAGGGATTTTTCAAAGTGTTACATGATACCAAGGGCTCAAAGTTGGGGAGATGAGAGGGTCTTACTTGGCTCACAATGACAGAACTGATTTGATGCTTCGATCTGATTTTTAAGCTACAAGGCAAGCAGAATTTCCTTGTAATTAAAAATGTATACATCTTGTGGCACATCAAAGATACAGCATACATAGTAAACATATATATCATACATGTCGTTTAAATGCAAAATAAATATGTGACTTTAATTTTCTTACTGGTAATTCCTAATTCTGTTCACATTTGAGTGATATATTCCTCATTTCATGCAGAAGTTAATAAATGCCAAGACGCAATGAGATTAACTGCTTTATGTAACATCATGTAAATTGCTCAAAAAAACTTTTCTTACTTCATACAAACATTTCTACTTTTTCTATACATAAATGGCACACAAATCAGTCTCCTTATATTGACCACTATTTATACATACAGAACACTATTGCTTCAGGTGAGAAACAAACTTCCTATGTGCAGAAAAAATTGAAGAATGGCTTTCATCATCCCACAGTATGAGAAAAACCTTTATATTAGGCTTCCAGAATATAAGAAATCTTGTTCTTGCATTTTTTCTCATCAATAAACAATTGGGCACAAAAGGATGCTACAAAATCATCACGTGTCCACATTTGCATAAAGATTATCGATGAAAATTGACTATTTTTCATTTCATTTTCACACTGAAACTTGTGGTTGTAAGATATGATTTAATTTTTAATTTCATTTATTTTGCTCCTTCTTATCATTCTTATTAATAAATATGTAAATGTGATAACAACATTTTATGTTGGAAATTTGTGTCTTACATCATTAAATCTGACCTTGATGCCTGGAACAGTTCATGACCCAAACAAAATGACTTCTCTGACTGCTATTCTCCATAGTAAGCTGTCCTAGTTTACAACAGATCTATTTAACAAATAAAATCTTTGTAACAAAGAGACATCTTGATGTGTCTTCAACTGTCATAAAGTCCTGCTTCTAACACAATATTTTTTTTACTATGACCGGAGTAACAGCCGTCTTACTACAACACTGCAGGACTTAAGTCTCCATAAAAATCAAGCTGCTTTTTTTCATTCATAGAATACTTCACATAGCATAGCTCTGTAATGGAAAGAATTGATTATTTTTCTCAAGTGACATCATGATCTGGTACTTTGGAAAACAATCATGAAAAACCTTATTAATGAAACACTCACAACATGTAACCATGGTCTACAGTAAATGTCAAGAGGTCATGCAGGCATTCAGAACTGGCTACTTTGGCAGTGGGTGTTGTTTGTTAGACTTTGATCATACATATGTTTAAATGGCAATTATTCACTTTATTTAGATTCTCATGCCTCTGTATCTCCTTGGAAGGTCATTATTTACAAGCTCTGAGAACTAAATATGGCAAAATCAATGTTAAATTTATGTGGACATTGTTGGACACGATCAACCTGAACATGTGATCCAGTAGAAACTGGATAGAATGTCACATGCTGTGAGGTCAAAATGAAAGCAGTGTGTTGAAAACAAATTCGTACTACGCTGTTATTTGTTATTACATACTCAACATCCTCTTTTCTTGACCAAGTTTAACACCAGGTCATCACTGTAAAAATCCAAAGTGATCAATAATTTTGATCTGGGTTTTTAATGACAATGAAGGTGCAAACCATTCTACAATAAGGATTCAATAGACTTTGGTTAAACAATTTTGGTAATAAATTTTAGAATAACAATTTATAGTTGAGTAAATGCACCTACATGACCACACTGACATACACTATAGTACTTAAGAGAAATATGATGTCTACAAATTCATGGCATGAATCTGATCTGCAGAGTTTTACTTACTGGAAAATTCAGTTTGACTTGCTAACAAAACATAGTACTTAGAATCTGTAAGTGAAAAAGATATTAAGTTTGTATGGAAGTACCCCTCTGAAAACTGAATTTACCCCAGTTTTTTTTTAAATTGGAAAACAATCATACTCTTTGAATTTTTTTTATTAAAAAAATCATGTTCTGGATTTATAGATAATCACCTATTTGGGTCCTGTTTTTAATCTATGTGAGCATATATAAAGTTATTTCACAATATACAACATGGAGCCAAAATTGTACCCTGATTTACAGCTGGATGTGAGAGATTCAAGCTCACTCATAGATGAATCAAACATACTCTGTTCCCTTAGGTAAAAAAACATGCTGACCCTTGTCTAATGCAAAGTGATGCATATTTTTTAAAGTCAATGTTACTTTGCTACTGGCTCCCCACCCAACCCTTAATTTAGAAAAAATTAAATTAACTGATTATGGACAGAAAATTCATTAACAGAATGGCTTACTTGATTTGTGAAATTTGTAAAGATGACACCCTGCTGAGCTCCCTGGTCTGCAGACAAGATATTTGCTGTTAACCCTTGTGCTTAAAAAAACAAAACAAAGAAAAACAGATAAAGTATATAAGTAGAGGGACACAAGTGATCAATTAGTCCCCTGCAATATAATGACTTGTAGTTTAAATGAAATGTTTTTGATGAATAGGTTTTCAAATTAATGAATTTCTTTATTTACACACAGGCCTTTAGGGATGCAAAGAGGATGTTCTTTTGAACTCTTTGTTGATAGCTGCATGTACAGTCATTGCAAAGTACTGAAAATACAGCATAAGGAATTCACTTCAAGCCAAATTTTCTGGAAGGTAACCTATTTTTTATGTCTATTTTATGACAAGAGGTACCCCCATCCCCCCAATGTAGTTATGCATACAAATACCAAAGTGATTGATTTTTCAAGCTTCCACCAGGACAGGCTCAACATAAATTATAGCTCTCCTAGTAAATTATAGTTTCTAAAAGCTTTGCATACATGTCCACCAAAAATGTTAAACTGGGTACAAAGATGCAGACAATCTGCAAAAACAAAAGGATTTTACTTCCATGATGACAAGCATTATAATGAATACCTCCCACACCTGACCACCACATTTTTTGAAGTGATACTTGTTAATGGTAATCCAGAAAGATCTTCTGCAAGGAAATTAATGTGCATTTCCTCTGGACAAGATATGAACAAGCAATACAAATTCTGTTTCTTGTAACCTAACCAATCCTTCCAAAATCCCACAGATCAATCGTTTTTTCAGAGACTGAACTTATTAGTGAATATGATTTCTGGTAATTGTTACATCTGGTACGTTCCAGATTTTTGGGTTGTTTCAGTATATAGTATTGACCACTCAAAATACTTCATAGTTTTTCATATTTAAACAACAATTTTTTTTAAGTCTATCTACCAACCCAATTTTTTTCAAAGCCTTTTTTTCTTCTTCTTGAATTAATGCTATACTTTTATGTTAATGGGGAAAGATATAAAAGTTGCTGAGATGGACAAGAATATGAGTACTGACACTGGCATACTCATAAAGCAATAACCAACACTTGTTTACTGTGCATCAGTTGTAGGAAATCAAAGTTGGTATTTTGTTACTTCCAAATATATTAATACATAACACAAGTGTTTGCAATTTATGACAAAGTCTTACCATACAAGACTTGGTAAATAAGACAGGTTAAACTATACAGGAATGATGACTGGAAACCACACTGAACAAGGCCATCATTCCTGTACAATGCTGTACTGGAAAGAAATGCAGTTTTAAAACCATCATTGCAAAGGTATGGCTGAATTTGAACAAATCGTATAATTTCATTTAATGTTGATATATCCAGTGTACTAACATCTTAATCGGCATTGTTTATTGATGTTTGTTAGATGTATCTTCTTTAAAAGATCATCTACATGTACATACATATGAACTTTCTTGGCACAAAGTAATTAATACAAGAAACTTCCCTGGATCTCTTCCAGCACATAGGGGACTTGGTCCTGTTCATAACTTGAGATGCTATTGAATACAAATGTAATGCAGACAATTGTTACAAGGTTTCTCTAGTTTCTGCACCTTGAGCCATATGGGAAGGCAACTCAGCATCATCTATTCGAAACAGTTGTCAAAAGTTGGTCAAAATCTGTTCAGTTTATTCTGATAAAGCTGTGTAAATGTTTTTCTACTTTTACTAGTGGTAGACATACATTTGCCAGTGGGTGGTGGATGCATGGGCTGAGCTGATCATTCAAAAAGAAATTTAAACCCAGATATTGGTGGTGTCATTTTTGCTAGCCAAGGGTCATCAATGAACTTTATTCTATGTCAACTCTTAGCATATCTAGCATTATAAAGTTGCATGCAAGTTTGGTTAAAATCAAACAATCCTTAGCAAACCTAAATTGTAGAACCCAAAATTAAGAGAACCAGCAATTTAGAGGACACAACTCCTGTAAAGGAGTGGAATGTTGGAAATGAACCTTTTTCAGTGTTTCATTAATATAAACAATCTGCAAGCCATAGCTGGTTGAAATTGAAAAATCCTTTGCAAAATAACACTGTGAGGTGGGACAATCACAAACAACTACTTCAAACCATGACTTTATAAACTAAAAAGTGAACAGCTTCTACGTCTCATCAATTCAAAGTTACAATTAATTTTTTTAAAAATCCATCTGTTTGCTGGAAATTTATATCATGGAAACCAAACTGCTGCTAGACAGACATGTACTTCATCAAGTAGGGCCCTAATTAAGGGTATTATTGCATGGAAATATAAGTAGGTGTGTCTGACAAAAAGGGTCAACAACTTGCTAAAAGATGAAGCAGAGAATTGATAAAAGTCGATCATGGCCTCATCAATATCAAATCATGCAGAAACAAAAGCATATGGGTCTGGGAATCTGGGGCTACAGGTCCATAAAAAAACGACATACAGTGCCGACAATGGAACTCAGCAAAGGTCTCATCAATTTTAACCTGCTGACCAAATTTAATTGAAATCCAGTAACAACTAAGGGAGGTACTGTTTGGAAACAATAGTGAGTGGATTTGACCATCAGGGGCTACAACTTTGTTCAACAATGATACAGAATTCTAAAAATTAAACTCAGCCAAGGTCTTGTCAACATCAAGCTACATAGCAAATCTGGTTGAAAATGCAATAATAATTATGTGGGTTACTGTGTTGAAATGCAAGTGGGATGGATGGACTGAAAGAAAGGAGGCGGCACAAATATTAGACCCGCTTTAATACCACCTATTTTCTACAGAAAGCAGGGGACAATACATCTGAGAAAAAAAAAGATACAATAACTGGCACAGCTTCTGGTTAAATTTAGCAAATGTTTGATGACAAGTATCTACACTTAATATGAGATTTTACAAAATGCTGTTTCTGTGGCTTGAAAACATGACTTTTTAATGTTATCTCTATTATCTTTTATCTTCATATTAAAGACTGGGGTCTGTATTTTCAAATCAAGAACATCTGCTTATGTCAATGCTGCCATCAGAGAGGTTACCACAATGTTTCACTTTTCCAATAGCTACAAAGAAATTTGTTCTTGCTATAGCCAATTTAAGTAAGACAATCAGGTTGTACAGTAACTGTTACATATTTCTTACATAGTTCATAAGCTTCATCTCCCATTTCATCCATTTCTTCATGCCTGTTACTTGCCCCTTTATCTCCTTTCATTGCCTGCAAATAAAAAATAAAAAATAAGTATTCCATGGAACCAGGTCTCTCATGTTCACTGATGTATCCCCCATGTATCTGACATGCAAAGATTTAACACAAAATTGTAATGCTGACACCACGGCTATACAAGTGATAACTATTTCTCATTATGCTTATGCATCTGAGATACAATTTCTCATTAAGCACCAGGTCTCAATGGCAAGAATCCATTCTGATAATGGGACTGCTCTGATGGCCTAGTGGTTAGAGCATCTGCCTCAGATGCAGAAGGTTGCAGGTTCTAACCCCAGCTGAGTCTTACCAAAGACTTATAAAAAATTGTACTAACAATTTAACATAATTAAACAAGAGCACCTTGAAGGGACTTATGCCACACAGGCTGAAAAGAATTTGCAGGAATTTGCTAAGACTGTTTCTTCCATCCTGGTAACAAAAAATAATTCTTCAGTGCTCAAGTTAAAATGTTTACAAAATAACTGCAGTACAAAAAATGTCATGGCCTTTAACCTTAACTTGTAACATGGATAGAAGATCAACGAACTAGATTCGGATCATGTTGAGAAATATCTATGTGCTAAGTCTGATTTATCCATATTTCTTATCAAACAAAACCCTAAGATACTTAACTTGCATTATTCAAAGTAACAGTTCTGAAAATGGTCATAAATCATCTCAGATTAAACCATGATCCAAGAAATTCAACTTGAAAACAATGTTCAAGTGCTGACTATCAACTTGTTTACTAAAAAGCAATTAAATACAATGTCTAGTAAAAATTAATTAAATTATGCATTATGAAGCTCAAAAATGCATAAAGTGACGTTTGACTTGTCCAAAGGCCATTCATGTCTGGTTTTAAAACTTGTTCAAATGCTATGTCAATGACATGATTCATTCAAGTGCAGGAGTGATAAGAAGATTTTTGAGATGGCCACTATGTTAGAAGTCAGATCAGTACCAAGTTCATTACCAGTTACATATAGTATTTTGTTGAAAATTTATGTCAATACAAATATCTGTTCAGGAAAATCTGCAATAAGATTTTCAAGACTGCCAAAAAGGCAATCATTTTGGAAGTTAGATCATCATTTCAATATAGAACCAACAAAATATTGCAAGAAGCGCTTTAGTGAAAACCCAATGTCAATAAAAGCATCTGTTTTGAAAGTTCAGCCTTAATAAGACTTTTAAGATGGCTACTATGGTATACATGTACCTTTTACATTCTGGACCAACTACATATAAGAAATATTTAAGTGTAAACCTCATATCATTCTGACCATCACAAGATTTTCAAGATGGCCACCATGGCAATCACATTGGATAGCTGATCAGCTCCATTGTAGTTTTAGAAAATCTACATATTAAACAGTTATTTGGTGAAAATCCCATGTCAGTGTGACTCCATGCAGGATGAGACATGATCACAATTTTCAAGATGGCCACCATGATGGTCACATTGGATGGTGGTCATGTTTGACCATTTTTAATGTCAGATCAACATATTTCATTTGGGACCATCTACATGTCACAAGAATTTTTTTTGTGAAAAGCCCATGTCAATTGTATCATCTATTCATGAAGTGTAGGAATAACAATGATATTAAAGTTGGTCACTATGGCAACCATGTTGGACATAGATCAACATCCTTTTTTTTTACAGTGACCTATCATAAGAAGTTTTCTTAGTGAAAGCTCTATGCTGACAACACTTATTTCAGAACAATTTGTGACAAGACTGTAAGGTTACCACCACAGTAGTCATGTTGCATATTTGAGGGGCACCATTTTCATTTAGAACCAACAGAATGTTAGGATGAACTGTATTCCATGTTTATGACTTCCTCCATGTAATTCTGGAGTAGTGACAAACAAATTCTAAAAGAGAATGGATGGATGATAGACCCAGGTGCATCTCATAAGCTCTTCTGGTCTTTGACCAGTATGGCTAAAAATATTAAAACCATCTGTCACAGTTTAAAACTTGCTATTGTCTGCGTAGATTTATACATGAAAACCAAGTTTTGGAATAAAAACATTTCTTTGACAATACTTAACCTGATCATAATATGTTAGGAGAATGTCAAGTACCTCACAAAACCAGCCTTCAAAAATTACAAATGATGTTAGCCACTTCATTTGGCTTGTTTCAGCAAGAAAAGTGCATAAAGGTCATCTGCTCATAAGCGCAGAAGTTACATAATAGTAGTCACCCACTACATAGAAAGATTAACAGCAAATCCCAGCAGTTATCAGTTATTACTTGTGCAGTGAGAGCACTCTTCCTGGGATGTATCTACAGGGACAGCTTAGGACAGTGTGCCCCAGTTATGATTAGGCTAAGTATTACTGAAAAATCATGTTTTATCCCCATCCCTAAATTTTTTCTTCAAATATATTGACTGATCATAACATGTGAGGAGAATAGGTACAAGGTGGAGAGAGTATGATTCCCTTTCCCTGGAGTTGGCCCTGGCTCAAGTCTCCTAACATGACAAGCAGCTTCAGGTTTCATGTGAAATATGGGCTCAAAGTATCACAGGACATTGAAATGATATGGTTTCATGAAACACTTTTCTTCCTTAATTCCAGAAGAAGTAGAGTAACCCGTGTCATTACAAAAATGCTGAGTGACCTGAGAAGGCAGCCTTTTGCACTGCTGATAATGGTCAAATTGGATATGCAAGGTCTCCAAGGTAAAAACCGGTAAAAATCATCTCAAACATCCATCCTATGATTTCAGTTTGTTAGTAATGGAGCTTTTCTGTTCAATGACATACTGGTAGTAGCTGCCCTAACCTCAAGAGCTTTTTTTCTGTCTAAAAAATACAGTCTACAATGTAAAATCCATAAGTAATATTTCCACATAAGCAACAAATACAAACATATTTGTAATATCTCATAGAAGTGGTAGAGTGTATTGGTGTCAAAGCATCAATGCATGCTGCCTGTATACAGTGTCACAGTCTAATCATTGCATGAACTGAATGCAGAAGTGAGAACCTGTATTATCTATATAAAGTTTATATGATCAGTCCAAAACAAAACCCAAAAATAGGACAATTATGCAATGATGTGATTTAAGTTAAATTTTATATAAGACACTGACAATATTGTCAACCGATTAGCAACTTGAACAGACTTTTGGTTAAGTCTCAATTTTACATGGCTTTACCAGATACCAATATGGTAAAGATCTTGTGAGTGCGTTACCATTCTTTACAGGAAGGCTGCTGGGGACAGATAATGGGCTGCAGCAGGTCTCTCCATGCTGTTTTGTCATTACTTGTTCTGGGAAGCTGGAGCTTGTTAAGGAGCTGGTTTTTTGGAGATTTTCCCCATATGGCATGCCTAAGAGGGGTCCTTCTGATTTCTCTGATCTCTCTTGGAAAATGTACTATATAGGCTCTCGATGCCTGTTTCCTGACCACCTCAATGTGGCCATTGAATATAAACTTGGAGAGCACAGGCTGAGACACAAGGATTGCCATGTTGTGTTCTTTTCTCAGTGCTGATGTGGACAGAAATGCATCTCTCCACACCCTGTATGTTAACAAAAGCTACTGCAGAACTGGAGAACGAGTCTTCAGCTGATATGCTGAGTAAACAAGCCATAAGCAAGACTCACTGCCAGGAATGTCTGTCAGCAGAAGTCTCTAGAGGGATCAATGCTATGCTCAGCTTGCTGAAATATAGACACTGAGACCAGGTAAAGCTTGGAGCAAAAAGCTATGATGTTGTGAACCATTTGCTGCATGCTGAAGAAAGATTTCTGGCCCATGTTTATGGAGGACAGTTTTACATTCCCAGGCTTGCAGCATCTCTGTTGACAGTGTGCTGAAGACAGGCATACCCGTTTTATTTTATTTATGACAAGATTTACATCTGCCGAGCATCATCACTGCAAAAAGGGCATGTTCATGCTTGGGTCTTGAAGATGTCTTTCAAAGTAGTTGAAGATACCAGTAACCTGACTTGGTAAATATGTCAACAGATGTGAGAATTCTGAAAGAGGCCAATAACACAGTAGCAGGGAACAGACAAAACTCAGGAGACAAAACCCAAAAAATTTCCCTGGATATCTTTGTCAGCACAAAAGACTGGGATTGCAAGCACATATCTTTGAAACTGGAGGTGTGGAATGACAAAATAGCCTCATGCAATGGTAGCAATAACTAAGCTGGGCAAAAGAAGTTGCCAAGGACAATGAACAAAGCTGGGTGTCTATCAATTTTAGAACACGATGCTCTATATGCATTCAATTTGAGTGCCATCAAAAGACTGTGGCAGGTACCAAGTGTCCAGGAATGGGAATTAATTACAGCAGAAACGGGGTTGCAAAGGAGCCATCACCAGTGATGGCCATGTCTGGAACCAGTCCATGACGCCTTCATTAAATCCAATACTGATATTGTGGGTGACAGATCACTTGATCCAGTGCTGGTTGTGCTGGGCGTCCATGACAGGACTGGGGTTGGAAGTATTGTGACTAGGTGCAGACAGAGTGTCCATCTGCTGGGACTGGGTATGGTGCAAAGACAGATTATTGTACACAGTTCCTGTAGTTGAGACTGTGCATAAACTGCAGAGGACAAGTTCCAGGTCTGGCTGATGTGTACTGGCTATTAAGGAATAGATCACAACAGCCACTACCAGATTTTATATGGAGTCATGCAAAGATGCAGACAGTATTTTATCGTAAGGGGGTGGGGTGGGGGTTTCCCCACTTGTCAAAAAAAAAAATAAGGCGGGGGGTGGGGAGTAGAACAAAAATATGGGGGGGGGGAAGAAATGGCCATCATTCAATATTTGCACAAAACTTTATTATCCATCTTTCTTTCTTCCTGCTCCATTCTGTAAGATCCCTACTGAAATCAGAATATGTTGCCTCTACTTTTATAAGCATTAATCTGTCAATTATTTCTGAACTTAATCTGTTCCTTATCTGAATGTAAATACTGCTCTGTACTGAGAACCCCTTTCACTGTCTGCTATCTGAAGGGGCATATACATAGCTAGCTTAGCCAGCTTGAACAAGTTTGGAAACTGTTCTTTATTGTTGTTGTGTACAATTTTCCACATCTCACAAGTAGTCTTTTGGATACTTCTACTCCAAACAAGATTTTTCACTTACATAAGCTTTGTCAAAGTTGAAATTTTTGAATCAGCATACTACTAGCTACTATACCAGATTTACGTTTTCATAATGCTGTATTACGATTATTAGGTCTATTATTACCATATTTTACTTGCTCAAACAGAGGTATTTTGATCAAACAAATAGCTTTACTGCTTAATTTCTTTTTTAGATTCTTACTTATTAGATTTATGATACCCTTTCTGCTGGGGCTATATGGTTTTGTAGCACATGATCCTGCCAGGCTAAATTGTGACAAATAAAAAAAACAAAAAGTTCAGTTTACTTTCAAATTGTGCAAATTGTAAGTTGACTTCTTTGTCTGCCTATTCTACATTTAATTTTGAAATATCACTGAAATGAGGGGTTGATGGTAATGCCATCTGTTTTGGTCCGTCCAGCATGTACATCGGACTCCTATTTTTAAGTTCAAAATCACTCAATGAAATCTCCATTAACACTTTCCTAGCTTCAATAACCTGATATACTTCCTAACTTTAAAATTAAATTGCCTTGTTCTGCCAGTATTTGCTGAACCAATTCATCATCTAAAGATGAACCAAACTGCGATGCAGCCATTTTGGGTCTTCTAAATAGCAAGCATTATAAATGTGCATTTGTGAAACTTGTTATGGGCCCAATGTGCCAGTCAAATTTAGTTTAACAACCACACAGGTCAAGCTGAAGAAACCAGATGTATAAACAGTTATGAAAGAAATACATGTGAAAAGTGCTACAATATTTCTACCGGCTTAACATTTGTCGTGACAAGCATTTCAAGGGTGAATGAGTGAATCAAATTGTATGCCGTGCAGAGTACATTTTCATATGCATGTCCTGAAACTAACTTGTGGGAGTTCTTTAACATCACTGCTTTCCAAGTGTGTGAATTCATACAAATTCTGCATAAACCATGCAATCACATGCCCTGGGAGCATCTCTGGTCATGTGGTTCTGTAACAGTAGTCCATGGCGGCTGCCATACCATGTCAGTAATGGTCCAGTAATCTGTTCAGTTCTCTGGATGTGGCACTGTGAGTGCAGAGATATTCCTGTGTGGGAAGGCAAAGCTCGTTTAGACGCCTGCTGCAAACATCAGCCATTTTGGTTTTCGAAATGCAACCTTCGGGGAAAACCGCCTATTAGATACATTTATTACTGCAAATGACCATTGTTATGTATATTTAATTTAATTATTTGTTTGTTAGTTTTAAATTTTTTTTAAATTCCATTACATGCTATTATAATGTAACTTTGTTTACTGGATTTGACATTGTCCAGAAAATGAGTTTAGTTCTGTTTGACTTGACAATTATTTTTTTTTATTTCATTGATAAGCAACTAATAATAGAAACACTGAATCTAGTTTCTGACCTTGTTTCAGAGTCAGTGACAGTTTTGGTAAACAACTTTTTAAAAAAAATAATTTTTTATATTCTTTCTCAGAATAAGAATCATTAAGTTAAGTCAAGGCCATACCTGGAGTACGTGATACGAAACATGTATTTATTGTTACAAACTTCTATTTTTTTCTGGAAGATTGACTCTCATCCAGGAATCTGTTTTGCATCTTAAACTAGTGTATAACTGTTGTTTTGATAGAGATTTCTCAGTCAGACTCCAAACAACTGACATGTTAAGTTATGTTGTGACCAGTTTGAGTTGAAATTTTATTTTACTGAATTTCAAGTGATTCTTTTCCCTGGAAATACAGTGTTCCTACAAAATTCTTGGATAAAGACATTCACTGGAATTTATACAGAATTCAAAACTGAAATAATATTTTCTGTGATTCAACAAGAAACTGTTGACACATCTACACTATGAAGGTTACAACAGACATCACTGTCTTCCATTTTGGATTTCATCAGGATTCGAACTCAGTTTCATTCAGGACTTTTTATTACTAGGACTTCCATTTTTTAAATTCTTGGATTTCTTAAATTATTTTTGGATTTGATTTGTAAACCTTAAGTTCTTTTTTCTTAATTTTTCACGTTGCATTCTAGGGAAATAAATTATCTGTTAAATTTTACAAAGCTTGTTGTCTTCACTCTTTTCTGTTACTTATTTTAAGAGCCTAGACTCATAACACCATTAAGTCAGATCATGTAGTCACTGTTTAAGCTCAAGACGTAATCTGCTATTAAAGTAACTGGGTTGGATTTTCCTCTCAAAATGGAGGCCACGGATTTCATTCAGTACTTTCTCGAGTTTGCACAATGACAATCACAACTATTAAAGCATCAATAACATAGGTAAAGGTTCTGATGTTGATGTAGGCATCAATGAGTTTTCATAATTTATCAAATTCAGGTGATTTGGTGATGCAGACTTAGACCAAGAACTGGTAAATTTTGAGCATGAGAAATGGCAGCTATGGTTGGTCACATGGCTTCACTGGCTTGACAGTGAATGAGTTCTTTCAAGATTTTAAAGCACATACAAAATTCTACAATGATCAGATTTTACTCTTAGATCTTTCTATACATAAGAGATGTGTACCAAAAATGTAAAATTGTTCAATTTGATGTTAAACATGTACTACACTGCTGTAACAATTAACTGCCAGGCCTCTGTGTATGGAGTGAAACAGATAACAAATGCTCCATTTATAGTGCACTGCACTTTGGTACATGTATATGAACTGAGTACAAAGCCATATACTCTATGAGGTAAAGGGTTAACAGATTTTGCAGACTGTATGATCAAATGGTTACTTACAGACCCCAAGCTCAGTGTCTACATAAACACCCAAAATATGACAGTAAAGCTTTACAATAAACAGATGATGATGGAGGACTTCAGAACTTTATCACATAAATGAAGATCAATTCTTAGACTTTGTACCAGATGATATTAGACAGCAACCTTTTACAGGATACTTTTAATCACAAAATTGTGGAATGATTGTTTATCAGAAAGACGTGTGGAATTAAGATATTACAGGATATTGTGAATCAGATCATTCTGAATTATTTTTATACCAGTATGTGGCCTATAACTGAATTCATGGATTAACATATAAATGGGTTTAAAATGTCAAGCATTACAGATTTGAATAGATATAATTAAAGCAAATTCTAAGTTGTCAATTTATTTGCGACATTCTAATAAAGAATATAGTCATATTTTACACTTGTTTTATTATTTCCATCTATCTATCCAGTTTCACTTGTTTGTTTTTCCAAAGTGCAACTCTGACTCACTGATGACAAGTCACCCCTCGAGACAGATCTGACTTGCAAAATACACCCCAACGTATAGGAAGGTCAAAGAGATGTTGGATCTCTGAAGCTTTTTAAAGGGGAGGGAGGTTTACTTATAGTCGAGACAACTTATAAGCCAGAATAAAAGGTAACTTGCAAAAAGTTTGAGAACTAAGACAAGTTATATTTATTATATGCTCATTTTTTTCTCCGTTAACTTTACATTGTCAGAATCATGCAATATTTTCTGATATTGCATTCATGCCCCCAATTCATGTTAATAAAGAAACTACTTTCTATTGTAAACAAACATTTTGTTTCTGAATGAACGAAAGCAGATGTTTCGTGGACTGCCACATACCAGCTGCTTTGACACATTCAGCATTAACTTTTTTGATATAATGTTTCAGATTTAGGCAAGCTATAGATGCCAGACAGGGTCCTTACAAATAAAATGCAAGTGACAAGGCATAAATAGGTGTTTAATGCAATTAAATGATGTTTACACAAAGAATGGATTCCAGTCAAGGCCCATTATGTGGGTCAGTTCAAAGTCAGTTCAGTGGACATGCGCACTAGTTGGATTGGCTATCAGCTAATCAGAGACAAGGGTCTGCTGTGCTGAGGCAGCTGACACTGGTCATTCACTTTACAAGTGATCAGCGTTGAGAGTGGACAGTTTGTTTCGTATTATGTTCTCTTCTTGGTTCACGAACTGTTTGCTGTTGGAACTTGTCATTCTTTCAGGACTCAATCATAACCTATACTGCAAATATGCTGATCTAGTTCGAATTCCTAGGCATGATGCTAGAATTTGATTTATTGGGATTACAGTGCAACAACAACTGTCCACACGCCAGTCGTTAAAGTGGATGTCGTGTAGCATCTTCTGCTGCAAAAACCTATTGTTCTGCTGAGCAATTGCTAAGTTGGAAAACTTGTTTGCCGTGTGTATATCACCCTATTCTTCTGCGGGCAATTGTTGACTTTGGTATTTCATGGAAAAACCGCAGCAGCTTTCCTCTTCTCGTGGGTGCCGCGATCGTAGAGCAAAAAAAAAAAAAACAGACAACAATGGGATGCTCAGTCACCAAAAAATTGGTCAGTGGGGAAACTTCTTCAAAAAATATGTGAAATTAACAATATTGTGCCGACTTCGCTAAAGAAGGCTCAACTTGTGCAGATCTATGAAGAAAATTTGAAGCTAATTCAAGATGGCGGCCTAACACGAGCCATTAGGCCCCTGGATTCTGACTCGCCCGCACGGGAGGGTTTGCAGCAGCTCGGGATGACGTCAGTACCCACAGAATCGCCCTCTTACCTAGACGAGACTGGGCATGGTATTTTCTGCAGCTAATTCAGTACATCCATCGGTACGCTCAGCTTCGAGAACCAGTCAACGTAGTGCGCAGCCGCGAGCAATAGGAATGCCTTGTTTCGTCGCCACGGTAAGGGGAGCTCCTAACACCGGAGACATTTATCAACAACAACAACTAATACACCATGTTCCTGAGAAGTATACCGTTCTATTGGAAGCAGTATCATCTCTCCAAGTGGCTGTGATAAAAATGCAAACGCAGTTAAATATGTCTAACAATACGGGATATCCGTGTACTGAGACACAGGCGCATACCCTCGCAACAGCGATGTCGGCCACGGAAACCAGGTCTGGCATCACAGAGTTTTCTGACCATGGCGTGCCTATTTCTACGCTACCGGATATTGACCCCGTCAGCTCACAATTGCGGAAAGAGATTATTGCAGGTAAATACGTGAATTTATCTTTACTTCTCATGCCACATGAATTTGAAGATCAAACATCCATTCAGTCAGGTCAATGGGGCATGAAGTTGGTGGGGAAGTTTCCTGGTCAAATTTCTAATAGTACACAAGTCTGCGACCATAGGCTGTCTAAGAACTTGACTATTAGTGAGTTCATACTAGTGTTTAGTCAGTATAAGGCGATTATGTGTGATGCCTTCCCTTCCAGAACTAGAGAATTGGATCTATATCAGAAAGAGATGATAAAATGCATGCCCTAACAAAAGGAAGCCCAGCTTTTTATGAGTACCACAAAGAGTTTGCACGAAAAGCAGCCATTTACTGCAGCACCATGAACATTAAAGTAGACTGGAGTAGAATCGACCCCAAGCTACAAACATATGTCTTGTCTGCTTACAAAGTTGTTCCATGCCATCATTGCCGGAGTTTTGCTCACGATTCAGACTTCTGTCATCTCGCTGCGCAGACAGCAATTAGTCAACCAAGACAAAGTCCATCAGTGAATAGTCAGATTACAATAGATAGACAAGGTCGGAGAAGGATATTACACTTAGGGAAAGAAATATGTAATAATTTCAATGGAACAAATGGCTGTTTCCAAGCAAATTGTAGTAATGCGCACGTGTGCTTGACTTGCAAAAAAACACATCCACAGCTCAAGTGCAACCTGATGGCAAAGCAAGTGCTGCCACCTTCAAAACCTCAATGACTAAATCAGGATATAGCATTAGAAACATTTCAGGCAACCACGCCCATCAACATCACTAGACTCCAAGAAGAATTGCAACACCATCCTGATAAAGACTTTGTCGACTATCTTATAAATGGTCTCTGCTATGGTTTTCATACAGGAGTTTCTCATCAGCCTACATCTTCATTTGAGTGTAAAAATTTGGTATCAGCTACATCACAACCTGATGTGGTTGATGTATTGCTTGAGTATGAGCTTTCCAACAACTACCTCATAGGCCCCTTTGAAAGTCCACCATTTCCTATATTCCGGATTAGCCCCCTGGGTATAGTACAAAGCAAATCTTCGGGCAAGTACAGACTTATAGTAGATCTGTCGGCACCGCACAGTTCACTCGAGCATGAAAGTATCAATGCCTTAATCAGCAAAGATGATTTTTCTCTCTCGTACGTAAACATAGATGATGCTATTCATATTCTGGTGCAGTTAGGTATGGGTGCTAATATGTGTAAGACAGATATTACCGATGCATTCAAGCTAATTCCCATACTCCCATCATTGTGGCCTCTGTATGGTGTCAAGTGGAGGAACAAATATTATTTCTACACCAAGTTAGTGTTTGGTAGTAGAAGTAGTCCTAAGATTTTTGATACACTGTCCAGAGCGATTTCGTGGATAGCTCAACATAATTATGGTATATCACATTTTTTGCATTTACTGGATGATTTTTTGTCCATTGATGAGCCGGATTTTACAGCGGAAAGAACTATGGCATTAATCACATTGATTTTCAATAGGTTATCTATTCCAATTGCTCCCCACAAGACTTTAGGACCGTCACCAGTCATGGAATACTTGGGTATAATTCTAGACTCAGAAAAAATGGAAGCTAGATTGCCACAAGATAAGCTGAGCAGGTTGGCTGCACTGATTAAAGCTTTCCAGCAAAGGGAATCTTGCACGAAGAGGGAATTACTGAGTCTTTTGGGCCATTTACATTATGCATGTCGTGTGGTCGTCCCCGGTCGGTCTTTCACATCATATCTAATATCCTTGTCAACAACTGTCACTGAATTGAATCATCATGTAAAAATAAGTAGCGAATGTAGACTGGATCTAAGGATGTGGAGTGACTTTATGGCGCAATGGAATGGAATTTCTTTCTTCTTGGACTCTAATGTTACCCTTGCTACAGATTTTAAGCTCTTTACTGATGCAGCATCAACTGTCGGTTTTGGTGGTTTTTTCCAAGGCAGATGGTTCCAAGGATCATGGCCGGACAATTTAGACATGCTAGGCACAGACAAGTTGTCTATGGCCCTGCTGGAGATCTACCCCATCGTAGTCTCAGCCCATATATGGGGCCAAATGTGGCAGAAAAAATGAATTTTGTTCCATTGTGACAATATCAGTACAGTTGAGATAATTAGGAAACGTCGATCCAAGTCTCCCATGATAATGAAATTGCTTAGGCGTTTAACATGGATATCAGCTCAATATTGTTGCGAAATTCTAGCCGAATATGTCCCAGGGAAAGATGACCTCATTGCAGATGCTCTCTCTCGTTTTCAGATGGACAAATTCTGGCATCTGGCTCCAGCTGCAGTGAAAACTCCTCACCCATGCCCAGTCTTAGAGGAACTGGTACTCTACTAAACAAAACTGTGGACCTTTACTACAAGCAGCACATAGCCCACAGACACAATCGGTCTATTTGTCAGGTTGGAAAGCCTTCAGTCATTTTTTGGTCATGTCAGGTCACTGGGATCATAGGTGTGATCAACCTTCAGTACCAATTGATGCGAATACCCTTGTTGATTTTGTGGCATATTGCTTCAAGATTATTCATATTCGATATGCATCTATCAAGCTATATTTGTGTGGTGTGAGTATTTCTGTGTCAAACGGGGCATATATCACCCCCTCGATGGCCCTTCGTATTCGTGCTGTCCAAGATTGCAAATGGTGTTGCGGGGTGTGAAGAAATCACAGAGTAATGGCCCTAACACAAGGTTACCTATCACCTTCGATATATTGGCACGCATGTGTGCTTTGCTTCAGAAAGGTTTCTTTGGTCAGTGGGTGGATGGTATGCTGCTTGCTACATCTTCATTAGCGTTCTTTGCCTTTTTACGTTATGGCGAATTTACGGTGACGGCAACTACGGATATGGAGTACTTGCGGATCAGTGACTTTATTATTGCTGGTGATAATTCTAATGAGACTTTAGTGTTGAGAGCATCAAAGTCTGATCCATTCCGTTATGGTGTGCAGATCAGACTTTTTGCAGTGCATAACTGTACTTGCCCCTTAAGGGCTTTACACGACTATCTAGAGCTCCGTGGCAGGGTGGGCTGTCTTAGGCCTTCTGACCCGCTATTTACTACAGATGGTATTAATCCACTTTCTAGATCAGTGTTTTTGGAGAAGTTACATCTGCTCCTGCAGGTACTAGGCTATCCACAATACAAATTCAATGGGCACTCCTTTCGGATAGGGGCCACCACTACCGCAGCTAATGCTGGGATCGAGGACCACCTTATTAAAACACTAGGCCGTTGGACTTCAGATTCTTATTTACGTTACATCAGGACCTCAAATGACGCCATTTTTCATGCACAGCAGGCCATGTGTGGATCTACCCGTTCATAGACAAGTGCTGCCCTATGAGCAGTTTCGTCAGCATGTTTCTTGGATAGAGTGCATTTGATGGAATTGTTTATGTGCTAATATACGTTAGTTGGTGTGTGTCAGTGTTTTCTTTCAGATGTGATCATCAGATTCTTTACATGGACTGATTTCTGAGAAAGGATGTGTGTCAGGGTATTCTTGCGGATGTGATCATCACATTCTGCACATGGAGTTATTTCTGAGAAAGGAGTAAGCAGATTCTGTGTATTGTGCCAAGTGTTTCATTGCATTTGGAATTCTTCAGTTTTTCTATGGAGTGTGATCATCAGATTCAGGTGCCCTGTGAGGTGGGTTTTGCATTGGTGTGTTCACAATGTGTAACAGGATCATCAGATTCACTGGCATTGGGCGGCGTTTAGGCACCAGTAGGGCCTTCTAGTTCAATCTGTTACTGACTGCACTGCAATCGTTTTTGTGCATCCAACTTAATTTGCACTCCTGTACTTTACTTTATTTATACATCGACCCCTAACGGGGAACAAGCCGTGAACATTGCAGTGCTGAACATACATGTTTTTAGTTTTTGTTTCCTCATATATGACTGTCTTTCAGATTGTCGCATCACAGCATTGCTTACCTTACCAATACGGTCTAGATTTACTGTGATTTTAGTCTTGTTATCACCATAATAATGTTTGCAGGCAGGGATCCCTGAACAGTAACACCTTGGCACAGGTCCTTACAGTGTTATCCAGATATACGGTGATTCACAGTTGTATGGGTCTTAATATGGCAATGATTCGTGTTTCATTTTCCTAATTGCTTATATTGTGTGTTATATTTCGTGCTTATTTTAACAGAACTGCAGGTTGCTCTTGTTCATACATATCCGTTTCTTGGGGCTCTCCGCTGCATACTACTGCAGTTCCATTCTCGGCATGCAGCGTCGTTTGGGCATTCTGTCCCCAATCCACTCGACTTACAGACATAACAAGTTATAGCGACTCTGCCTCAATACAGCGGCAATTCTGCCTTAACAGTTAGGTCAGTCAGTCAAACATCGGCAATTCTGCCTTGACATCAGTCATACTGGCGATTCCGCCTCATAGATAGGGCATGTTGGCCATTCGGCCCTAACATCAGTCATACTGGCGATTCCACCTCATAGATAGTGCTTCAGGCATACTGGCGATTCCGCCTCATAGGTAGTGCATGTTGGCTATTCGGCCCTGACAGCAGTCATACTGGCGATTCCGCCTCATAAATACTGCATGCTTCTATTCCATCTTACACATTAACCTCATGCAGTGGAGGGTGAGACCCAAGGAATGCCCAAGATGTATAATTATGTACTGTTTTATAATGCTAAATAGTGTTATTAAAGAGTTGATATTACTTTCTTATTAGTTCTTCTTATGCTACATGCAGTTCACCTGGCAGTCAATCCAGCTATCGATACAGGAGTGTCGGGTGAATTGGCGATTTCACATATGGTCCACCTGTCCATCATTCCATCTAGTTTTATATTGTGTAAAACTGTCTTCTTTAGGTGGTAATAAGAATGGCAAAAAATATACTTACATTTTTACATCCTGAATTTCCTCAAAATGTACTTTCTTAGTTCTGCAAATCTGAATTATATGATCCATGTCATGGGTTCTCAAGCTTGATTACACATTTCAAAATTGTACTGTAATTTTGTCTATATTCCAAGTACAATTACATCCTCCTTACTGCACTCAAAATGAAATAAACATTAAATTCCATAGTATCTTTTCGGCAATTGCAATTGAAAGACCATATATTTTTCCCACATTATGATTTGTAACATTCAATTATGCTGCTTCAATCCAATGTATATTTCATGTAGAACTGGCACAGATGCTGCTGGAATCCGATGTACTTCATGTAGATAAATCCAGTCCATAATCATGAAATTTTGTCGTATCGACAAAAATACCAAAATGTATTCATTCCAGATCAAATGGAAAAGTTCTTTCAATGTGCATTCATTCACAATACGACTCCAAATTTCAATGTTAAGTAGCTCAAAACGCTGTTTTCTTTCGAAACTTATGTCTAGTGCACGACCATGTTCAAATTTATCTGGGCCGAGTTACGTGCGCATTAACAATGTTGTTGTATAATGATGAATCTATGCTTGTGTATTGAGTTTGGAATATGGCATACATTCAGTTACTTTGTTTCTTGTAGTGTATTTTTGTTTATATATTTAAGCCTTGGGTAGAATAAGAAAATGAGTATATAATAAAAAGGTTACTGCATTTGTATGGGAAAATATGAACTTGTTTTGTCGGATGGATATACTGCACTCCCAAGGTTGTGCAGTATATTCATCTGAAAAACTCGTTCATATTTTCCCATACAAATGCAGTAACCTATAAGTACTATTAGGAATGACAATTAAGATGAAGCAAATCAGGTAAGTGCAAAATATTTGTCTCTGATGATGAAAAAGTTAATTTCTCTAAGAAAAGTATATGGTGTATACTTCCAGGTGAGGAGAAAACATCTAAGGATCACTCAAACCAGTTAAAGGGCATAACATGGAAAGAACCTGCAAGATCTCTCAAGACAGCGTGCTGACCAGGCACAAGCGAAAGCGGCAATTGAGGACTGATGGAATTTGGCACCAATCCCTCAATCCAAGGCAAAACCATTCTTGACTGACTCAGACTTGGCTAGCAGATGATTTAGTATTTTTTTTGCTAAAAGCAAGCCAAAAGATGTAGTTTGCTGGCTTGGAAGGGCTGGATTTATGAGGTGGAAGATATTCTCCCAATGTTATCATAATTGGGCATTGTATCTGAAAAAGACTTAAATGCAGTGTCTTGATATAACTGTCAAGATGTGTTTTCAAATCATGCATGCTTTCTCAGTGGAAGATTACCATACCTCTCTGTATTTTTGGAGATATAATTTCAGTGGTTCAACATAGCTGTCAAAGCCTAGTGTAGACATGGCAAAAAGAATGTCCTCCCCATTGATGGTCTTGCGCTTCTCTTGATGACATCGTTCACTAGCTCTATTTCAGTGTTAAGGATAACATTATTAATATTGCATTGTCAATATCTGTATAATTATGGCATCAGTGCTGTACCTTGGGACAGAAGTACATATGTTTCCCTGACAAGGTACAACACTGCTGTCATTCAACCACTTGAGCTGATATTTGAATTCACTGTGCATTTGAAGAGCTATTACCCTGTTCTTTCCCAATACTGGATTCTTTGGTTTTAAACATCAATAGCATCCTATATTTTTTCTGTTTGTTTTTGGATAAATCTGAGTTCATGTTCAAATTCAAATACAGCATATTCACTTTCACTCTCCCATTTTTTTAAAGATATACATACATATATATATATATATATATATATATATATATATATATATATATAAAATTCTGATTTTGGCCTTTTAAGTATTTTATAACATGATAATCCTTGACAATTGAGTAAATGCACATTGTCACCTACCTCCTGGCTTTTGCAGCGAAGAACAGTGGAGCAAAACTACGCTTCATGCACAACTCACCATGTCTACTGCCCAGGGCAAAGGTAATATTGCTGTTTTCTCTGCCAATCAAGAAAGCATATTCTGCATGTACTTGCTCTGTGGTAACACATAACCAAATTAGATTACCTGAACCAGATGTTGCATGATCAACACATACAACATGTGGCTTTATTTGCCAAGATAACTACTTTTACATTAGGACTAAGTAACTGACTTTGAGATTTGTAAAGCTGTTTACCATAACAAAGATGGCTTGTGAAATGTGAACAATCAAAATCTGAATGTTGCCTTTTGAAAAGGAAATTTGCCAAGGATCAGTGGCATATCATCTTGGTGTTATTTCAATCAGGCAAGTACATGTTCTTGCAGTTTGAATTACAATTGAGATTTAGGAAATTGATCTTAAATAATGGTTATGTAATGGTTTTTACTTTATACTGTCAAGATGTCACTAACAAGCTGGAGAATTTATTTCATTTTTTCATCTCATCCAAATAATACTACAAATAAAAGGCTTCTGAAAAATTGGAAGTTGCAAAATTTTAAAGTGAACAAATTCAACAGTGTTGAATCAGAATGGCTTTAATTAGCATATTCAGGAGGTATATTCAATTTGACAGGCAATTTTAGCATTGCTAATTGTGTAAATATGCTGATAAAACAATGCTGATATACATGGGGATGAAGATGCTTTTATCTAATTGTACTATCCAATCAGATGACACCAAGACAGTAATGTTCTAACTTGTGTTTACCGAATGTATCCAATATCTGCAAATTCCTGCTTTTCTTTGCATCTTCTTTCTTTCTTTCTTTAATAACTGTTATTACACAAATTTATATTGCAGTTTTGCTCAATATTTTGAGTGACACAAATAAAATTCACTGACATCATCCAGCAAGCAATCAACAGGCAATACATGCATACATATAATCACACATACAATTTACATATAAACAGTGTTTAACTTTAAGTATGTTTAGGACATTATTATCCAACCCAAATAAAGTTTCCCACGAGTTAATATTTTTCCTTCTTGGCCTGTGGAGGGGGAAATGACTTTAATTCTGACCCAGTTAGAGTCCCCTCAACCCAAAACAAGATATGACAACCAAAGATAGGAATAGGTAAATGACAGAAAGGCACTGACGTAAAATAATGTGGCTTAACCATACCCATTCTTTCTCAACTAGCTCCATATCCACTAAGCCTATAAAATGTGGTGACTCTACAGAGCTTTTGTGTCTCTATGAACAGCCACAATTTTAGTACGTAACTGAAGCTACTCCAGTAGCATCCAAAAAAAGCCATGATTCAAACTTGACCCACTTTGATAACATTGGTGTTTTGAAATCATTAAATTGTGAATAGATGCATGGGCAACCTCACAGAAGCCAAAATGATTGCTATATAAAGCTCTAAACAAGGTGGGCTCAACAAACTTCTATGTGACTGCAGAGACACTGTCAATTAAAATCTCTACACTAAACAATAATCTATTGCAAGGAACCTTCTCAAACAAAAAGCTTTACACTCTAATTTACATATCTGAAAGGAATATATCAAAAGTTTTAACATCATTCCATCAGAACCAATTGTGATAGCTTTTAGCTGTATTTAGACTCAAAACTGTCACTATATATATATATATATATATATATATATATATATATATATATATATGACCAGCACACACAGTCAGGAAGGCAGAGAAAGATGACATCAATGAACACTCTTAATTTTTGTCTTATTTTTTTTTTTTAAATTATTGTATTTGTGCACACTAAGTTAGACAGTGTGAATTATGTGACAGCATTTGTTGTTCTTTTTGGATCAAAACCTTTCTTAACCATACGTCAGATCAAAACAGAGAAGACAGATACAATTCAGTTTGAAATCTACATCTAATTGCTACTTGAACCATCAAAATGAATATCAAGCATCCAAAGTTTTACAGATATGGCAGTCAGGTTTCATGTTATTTAAAGGGGACATGGTCCATTCTAGAATGTAAATTTTAAGGGTAGATTTCCCTATTCAACTGATGAAAATGCAAAGTTTTAAGTAAATTATGTTTCTCTGAGAATATTTGCCCAATCACATTACGTTAGGAATATTTTAGCCTGCCACCTCGCGAATCCAGCCCTAATGAAAGATGCAAATTGTCTTATCCTATTTCAAATACACGAAGTGCAGTAACTCTTGCCCATTACCTCCCTTTGGCACCACTAGGTGTTGCTTGTTATTAGCCGAGATGCTAATGAGGATGCTCACATGGTGGGGTGGTTGGGAGGGGTTTTAAGTAATGTGATTGGGTAAACATAATATACTTAAAAACTGGCTTTCTCCTTTGAATATGTTCCCTAATCACATTACATTTGAAGAATAATAGGAGGGGATGGTAAGCATAAAATCTCTACCTCGGGTATCCTTCTGGGGAAAAATAGCTGAATTCCACATCTTAATGATAACCCGTTCTCCCAATTTCATAAGCAATGCAGCCTGGAATCCCTTGACCTGTGACTCTTATCTATGGTTAAGAAGATGATGCTGAAATCTTCTTACCTACAATATTTCACTGGCAAATCCAGCAAAGCTAACCAGCTGTGTTGCTTGATTTAGTTGCTCTGGTGGCTGTCTCAGCTGCTGCCACTGGTCCAACCAGATTCAAGGTTTGTCTCTGCACACTAGATCTCTGAGACAGAAACTCGAGACGGTTGACTGCATGCCAGCCAACAGCTTCCACTATATCTCGGATCAAAATGTTACGTTTGAACATGATGGCAGAGATGACTTGAATCTCATGAGCTGTAATCTTCATGAGGTGACTCTGGTCTTCTGAGACCTCAGAGTATGCCAAGCATACAACCCACTTCAGCCGTGAAGCAGGGGCTTGATGGGTGATATCTTGTTTCCCTGCTTTGACCAGGAGGAAGAGGCATTTGTGTGTGCCCTGACATGTCTCTGTGCCTGAGAACATAAACAGGATCTTGCATGACTGCTGCTCTCAATCTGTCTAGGGGGCCCAGAGTGGCCAAGTGGTCTAAAGCACTCACCATTACAGATCACTGCCATCTCATCTCTGTCTGTGTGGGTTCGAGTCTTGGGCTCGGCCAATGTGGGTACGCAAGAAAGCTTACCAGTAGCTTCTCATGGTTTGGTGGTTCTTTCTGGGGTTTTCCTCCACCATTTATACTGGCCACCATGTATAGCCTATCTTGTGCTGAAAAATGGCATTAAACCCTACAACAATAACAACATCAATCTGTCTATACCCTGCATGCCGAGGCTAAAGCAATCAGGAAATGTGTCTTGTATGATAGAAAATTTAGCGAAGTGTGGGCCAGAGGCTCAGATTTACTCAAATTGAGCCATGTTAAAACCTAGAACTGGTTCCAGTTTGGAAACAACCTGAGGGATTTTGGTCGACTGAGATCAAAATTAGTTAAAAGATCAGAAAGATCTTTACCATGTCCAATGTCATATCTGCCATGATGTCGGAATGTGTGCAACACCATAGAGCACTAGCCTTGATAGTGATAGGGGTCAGCTGTTTCTCCTCAAGGAGTCAGGAAAAAAAAAGTCGGCCAGTTGAGGGATTGTGGCACTCCAGGGACGACGTTATTGGTCTGGCATCAGTCTCTGAAAACGTGCCACTTCCCTCAAAAAGCCTTCAGAGTGGAGGGCTTTTTTGCTCTTGAGATTCTCTCCACAATCGAAGGTTTAAATTGTTTCTCTCGCAAGGTTGTCCAGATAAGAGCCAAGCATGCAGGAAGACGGCAGTCAGGGCAGGGATTGAACACCCATGGGCAAATAAGACACATTCCTGGCAGACTCAATGTCTTGGCTAACACACTATCCAGGAGAGGTCAAATCCTTCACACAGAATAGTCTTTCAAACAATCGGTCTTCACTCAGACTGGCACACTTTGGGGACATCTGATGACTGACCTTTTTGCAGCGAGGTGGAATCACAAGCTTGGGCTGTGGATGCATTGTCAATCAGTTGGGAGTGGTTGTGGGCCTTTGCCTACCCTCCCATGGTCCTGATACTGAAAATAATCCAGAAGTTGTGGGGTCAGAATTGCAAGATGATTCTGACAGCACCTCTCAGACGGGACAAGTCCTGGGTCACCTATCTACTTATTCTAGCGACAGATCTGCCTAGGAAGATCCCAGCCAACCCGAATCTCCTCAAACATAGGGTTCATTGGTTATCATGCCATATTCACAGTATAGTGGGTCACTGGTTTGAATCCTGTGCAGACCAACCCACACTGGCTGCTTGTGTGTGTCCTGGGGCAAGAAACTTTCCTTTTAGGGCCTCTGTTTTAGATAGTCTTTCAAGTGATTATATGCTGTTTAACACCAGTCAACCAATAAATTAAACCAAATGTATTGTCCCTCTAGTATGTTAATTCTATTGACTCGTCCATTTGAAAAACCGCCTGTTTTCCTTGAATTCAAATAAATTAGTACACTCTACTGTACATGAATCTGTTGACCAATGATCTGTATATTGATATGGAGATTGTCGCACCAACACAGAAACTGCCAAATCAGAACACACAGATTGGGTGATTTGGTGCCCCCCCCATTTGAGGAGATAGGACACTACGATAGAGTTGTCAGACATAATGAGAATTGTTTTCGCCCGAGAGGTAATCTTTCAAGAAGTGAAAGGCTTTGATGACAGCCTTCATTTCAAGGATGTTGATGTGCAGAGCCTGTTCCCCTGGCTCCTACATGCTGCTGATGATAGTGAAGTCTGGCAACAGGTGGACACCCCAACAATATGCACTGGTGTCTGAGCATATTGTGACTTCTGCTTGGGACTTCTCCAGTGGAATTCCTATGTTCAGCCAACCTGGTTGCTCCAATGATACAGGAATGATCGAATCTTGTGTGTGATCATGACTGCTTGATCGAGGGGACTTGAATAATAAGCACCACTGTGCTAACAATGTCATCTGTAAGGGGCACATAAAATGATGGCAGAGTGGGGTCAGGTTTGCATTGGAAAAAAACCAAGGAGTTGTAAAAACTCTCTCGCTGACATCCAAGTCAGCTTGAAAATGGACTCAATTCAGTTTGACACTTCTGGTAGCATGAATATGAGGAAGCTGCAACAGATTCTTACTGGTTAAGAACTCCATACCAAGATGGACAAAGTTCTGGACAGAGGTCAAAAAGGAGATTGTTGATGTCTTGGAGTTGGATAGAACTTGCCATGTTTCAGGAGGATGTCATCCAGGTACACTGCCATCATTGCAGATGACGTTGACCGGAACAGGGAGCTGACACAATCCATATGAGGGTAAAAGCTCAGGGGCTGACGTTGAGGCCAAAGGGAAGAATGGTGAATTGATAAATGGTGTTGTGGTAAGTGAACAGAGAAACGTGCGGGATACAAGGTAGATAGGGATGTGAAAGTATGTGTCATACTGGTTAAGACTGACGGCATACTCGCCTTTCCTGGTGAAGAGGCGGATTGACCATGCTGTCTCCATCTTGAACTTTAGAAGTGCAATTAATCGGTTTTGGTAGGCTGCCTGCAGGCAGTGAAGACAGCAAGTCAATGCTTACGGTTTGGAGGCTTGAAGGTGGAAAAAAATCTGTTTCTCTCCACCTCTGTACGATCGCTTCCTATGATGGTTAGGAAGTGGTCTTCAGGCACTGGTCTGGGATCAGTACTGGTGTGTATCTGGCTAAGGATATCCCCAGTTCGAGGCTGTTGAGTATCCCTTCACACTGGCGGAGACTAAGAGGGTCCACACGCTTGTGCGGGGAAAGCAGTGAGTTGATGGGGCAGTTCCTGAGCTGCCTGCCTCCGAACTTCTTTGATTCATCCTCTAAAAAGCAATGGAGACCCAAACAGGGTCATCTGTAAAGCAAAAGTATGGTGCAATTTAAGTGACATTGACCGCAGACATGGTCTAAATTGGCTGATGCTGGAAAGGTACTACCCACAGTATGGTGAGCAGGTAGGTTAAGGACCAAAGCAATCCTGGCTATCATGTACCACCACCTGGATGAACCAGCTTAGATATGGCATGGAACATGCTCTTATCCACTTTGTAGTAAAATGGAGCCGACATGCGGACAGCTGCCAAATTCATGTTGGGAGCACAATGGTCTGTACTGAAGGCATTGGAGTGCATCTGATTCCAGTAAGAGGAAGAAGTAGCTGAAACCTGGCTTTCTGATAAGAATGCCTTAGAGGTGCCAATCCAACCCAAAAGCCAATTGTGAATCTTCCTAATCTTAGCCAATTGTGGAAGGAGCCAGAAAGATGGCATCTCTTCCTCCTTCCCAATATCAACCGATGCCTTGACTTTGTAATACTTGTTAGTGGTAGTGAGTGGAGGACATTCCGAAATGGCCAAATCTCGATAGATTTCTTCGATGGCATATTGAAAGCTGAAAGCAGTCCATTCCAGAATAAAATGGGTCTCATTGCACTCACTATCTGCTGGGTCCTCATCTGGGTTGGCTTGTAGCTCTGCACAAGTTATGCCAGGTAGCATCGATGACTCTGGCCAGTCGTATTTAGCTATGTCACTAGCTCTCCCTTGAGGGTAGGCAGTGAATAATCTAAAATCCAACACAGCCAACACTGGTGGCTGGTGTGAACGGTGTGTGGTCTGCCTAGGAGCTGGCAGTATATACGACAGTCCAGCAATCAACAGTACCAGCTGCTCCAAAGGCCTGGCAAAACGAACAGATATCTAACTGAAATCTCTGGTATAGTAGTGATAAGATGCTGATGGCGCAGCTAGACAGATGCATCTATCACTAAGATCCCCATAAGAACTATTTGGCTGGATCATTTCAACAAAAAGTCCCCATGCTGGGACAGCTGGACTGCAGGTGTGAGCTGGATGACTGTGATGCCGGGACAGCCAGTGATGGCTGACTTACAGGCCCAAAAGGCCATGCTTGGACATGGGGGGGGGGGGACTAATGCCCACTGGGATGCCTAAAATTGGGGGATACTCCCACAATGAGTCAGTATCACAAATAACAGACCATAGGTTGTCTTCCTTGATTTATTCCATCGTTCCTTCCATTCAATGCTGAATGGACTATTGCTCTGACTGTACATTTAATGCATTTAGTAAACATTTCTCCTGAAATGACAGAAGACAAAACAAAGCATAGATTAGCAAATCAGTATGTGACTAACTGGCTAAAATGGTATCCCAGACTTCCTCTGACCATGTATCACAGACACTGCATATCACAGATGGTGTATACTTAGTCCAAACAAAACAAGAGTCATGGTAGACTTCCATGTTTTGAAGTGAGTGGCATATACAGCATTTAAATGACATTCTGCTGAACAACAAAAACAAAAACAAACAATTAATGCAGAAACCAATAATGTATTTGAAATTACTGAGTTGCTAAAACACTGTCGTAACAAACAGAGAACTGAAAGTGTCATATCAGAAACCTACGGGCTTGTTATGAACTTATGCACAATGCTTAGTTAATAATTAAACAACAATTCTATCAAAACAGCATGAAATACGAATAAACAAAGCACAAATATTAAGCAGCATTTTGAAATTTTGCTAACAAGAGCTCAGTAAATGATAGGGTAAGCAAACAAAGTCAAAGGTATGCTAATTCATAATGACCTTGTATAAGGTCAATGATAGTGTGGTGAGATGGGGGTCTTAAATGACAACTCCCAACTTGTGAAAAAATCAATCAAAATTGGCAATAGATCGATAAATAGTACAATAAACCAAAAGGAACACTGGATGGGCCTACAGGCAAATAAAAACAGCTGGATTGTCGGAGGATGAACTGTACAATGTGTGCTCTGTACAGCAGCAAAGCTAAAATCTAATGACATCTGGTGTGCCAAGGGGAGGTAATAAGCAAGAGTTACTGCCCTTTGTCTATATGAAATAGGATAAGACGAATTTCATCTTGTAGAAGGGCCGGATTCACGAGGTAGCAGGCTAATATACCTAATGTAAATATGACTGGGGAATGTATTTGAAGGAGAAAGGGACAATTTTTTCTAAACATAGGGGATTTTATCATGTATTTGTTTTTTTATTTTTTGCGCAATTTGTTTTATTGAGTTCAGTGTAAAACCAACAACTCAGCATCTGAGAATAAATCCTTGGGAGTGGGCAAGGAAGTATGAAATACTGCTTAAACATTAGTGGCAAAATGATACACCAATGCCACATATCAATGTGCATATACGTATCTTGACACACAACCTATCTACATATAGATACACATAAACAATAAAGAAGCAAACAACTAATTAATCATTTATTGCAGTTGATGACTAAAAGTAAATTTTAAGAGGTAAATATCATTTTGAATCAATTCTCAATGTTTAGTATCAATGTGTAACAAAACAGCAAAATTATTCATTCATCAATATAGCTGTGAATCACCCTGATTAAACATCATGACATATGAAAGGATACTCGCTTGTTATAAAACTGATGAATTCTGAGACGCATTCTTGAACACATTCCTTGGCATCTTTGGCAATCTGAAGAAAAAAGAAAACTAGCTGCAGATTTTCAACTAAAACTGTCAATGACAACTTCTTCCAGACTATCTAAGAACATCACAAAAAGATATGCCTGTACCTTTAGGATTTCATCTTGTGCTATTGTGATGAAGTTTGTTTTTTTTTATAAATCCCACCATGGCAATAATATAAAAAGATAACCCAAAGCATTTTGAGAAATCCTATACAGGTCTATTTCTGTTTTGTAATATATGATTATTGAAGCCACCTAAGACATTCTCAAGAACTCCAAGGAAACAAATTTGGAAACAAAAATATTTTCTCATGTGCGAGTCAAAATGTTCACAAGAGATCTGCAAACTGTCATGGAGTTGATCTTGAACCTGTTTTCATGGATAGAAGATCAAAGAACTTGTCTCAGACCATATCAAGATATAACTAAACGGGCTGGAAATTTTTTTTACAAAGGTCAGTTTGCCTCAGGGAAAGCAGACTGGAAATGGAAAATTTAACCTGCATCTGGGAGATTTCAGCTTGCACAAAAATACGACACAATATTAGCATAATGAAAGTTAAACAATAAGATAAATAAAATATAGGAGGTCTTCTTAAAATTGTGTTATGTGGGGTACTTTTTTTTGCATAAGAAAAAATGGCACAGACACCTACTCATGTAATAAGTGGGTTCATGAATTATCTGGGCATGCAAAAAAAAAGGGAGTGGTGTAAACAGCTTATTTTTCTTTTTATCTTTTTAGCACATTAAAAGTAACAAAGCTAATGGAAGATGATATATTTAATACTACATGTAGACAGCGATGTAGATGAGAAAAAAGGAAGGACCTAAATTGATAGCTGGAGAGCAAAATGTATAGATAAAGATGAAAGATGGGCAGAGAGATAGTAGTTTTGGCAATAGATAGGTTTTTTAGATGTTTGATGACTGTCGATTTTGAAAGTCAAATGCAAGATATTTTTACATACACAATCATACAGAAATTTTGTTAAAATCAAGTTGTCCACAGACAAAAAGAAAAAAGAATTATCTGTTCATATAATAAAACCAACATGTTCATAATTTTTAATAGCTAAAAAAATAGTGGAAGACTAGATTGTTAAATTTTTTACTTCATTTAGCTACAATAACTAAATGCATGCAGTATAGATCTGTGACATGCAGGATATATTGAATCATATTTCAACCCATCTTAATGTAAAGTGTATATACAGCCTATCAAAGTGAGAAAACAATAAAGTTCACACAAACTTTAAGTAACTTATTTTATTGTGACGAATCAGTGTGTCAGCAAGGAAAACCGACAAAAAATTAACTCTGAAAAGTTAAACTGTTACAAACCAATTTAAATGGGTTCAGTGTAGTCTGATTAGTCAAAGTACATTTTCAGAAGCTATAGCCTGCTTCACCTTTCCTATGGCCTTCCTGTTCCATATTATTAAAGACATCCTGAAGAATGTTTACATAATACTGCTCAGCTGATACTGGTTTGTACCAGGTGGTGCTTCTGGCTAAGAACTCAGCTGTTTAGCTGTTTGGCTTTAAGAGCATGATGCCATGTTACTGGGTCCTTCTTTACCCAATGCATTACACTTTCTTTTGACTTGTCATTTAAACTAAGTCAACTGACAACAATTCTCATCTGAAAAATTGGATTTGTGTGTACTGTTTTAAATGGCACATATTGTGTTTGGTACTTTTCTGATGTTTTCGGGTTAGTTAGTGCCGTTTCATATGTATCAGCTTATTGGTTGCACTTCCAGAATACAGATTACAGACAGACTAGACATATCATCTGTTTATACGCCAATCTCATCCTTGACAAAACGACAAAAGCTGACTACCTTCTAATGGTTGGTAATTCTAATTCAACCTTTACATCCAATTCAGGCTACTCCATTTTAATCAGATGCAGGTCTAGTCATAGTTGCCATGTCCTTTGCTTAGCATTGCATGAATGCTTTAAAAACATCTTATCATAAATTGTTATGTCTTTGCTTATAGATGCAGGGCCTCCGCTAGGTTTCACATTTGTCACCAAATGTTAAAAGAATTTTGAAAGTGGCGCCATTTTTTATTGACGCAAAAGTTGCTGGTGACATTTTTATAAAGTAAATTTTTAATTTTTCATTGATATAGGTGACTAGGGCCACTTAATACCTGTTTTCACTATCTGCGGCAGTCAGTAGATGATGAATAAGACGTTATTCAAACATAACTGCAAGCTCTCAGTCGGTTTTGAGAAGCAATTAAATTGCGATTAGTAGGAAATAAGGAATGACCAGGGGATATACCCCATTGTTGAACAAGTCAGCAAAAAGATTCGGTGTCATTTGCATGTGTTGTTAATTGATGTTTGTTGCAAACTGTGAGTGTGAGACACTTGGGACTGCTTAATGCTTGAGGAATTATTTACTTAGATAACAAGTTTTTGTGGTCTGAACTTAATTGAGTAACACAGGATGCAGCTACAATGCCAGTTGTTGAATGTAAAGGGCCTGATTCACTTATATCAATGAGAAATTAACAATATAAGTGTCAGTGACATTGTTCATGAAAACTAAGCAGTATTTTGTATTATCAGTTGTAAAGAAACATTCTTCTTCATTCTCATTTTTTATATGCTATACATTGAACTTCATATTTATATAATGGTATTGTTACATTTATTAATAATTATTCGTGTGCTTTCAGATGTAATAAAAACATGTAAAAACTGTTTTATTGGCATGCTTATATAGATTAAAAGTAGCGCCAATTTAATATTGTGCATATATATTTAAGTCCCTGCACTGTGGCATAAAATAGCTCCTATGGCTGAAAGGTGGCTCCAAATTTTTCAATTTGGCAAATTTCATGGCACCAAGAAAAATATTTCCAAGGGAGACCCTGTATATGGAAGTTATTATGATGTTATCTTAGAAAGAAAAGAAATAAGGTAATTTCCTTGTGCAAAGAAATCTTGTCTATAACAGATCTAAGTGCAGCAGAAGAGATGACTAACAAATGAATCTCTCACATTGTACTTCCTGCAGATGCAAAACAACTGCTGTGATCACAGGCACTCATTTGTTTCAGTAAAAATGGACAAATATTAATAACATCTACCCAAGGTTTACAAATTAACATATGGCAACTAACTAGTGCAATTACAAATCTGCTTCCTCACTGATTCTGTGCTAAAAATTTTGGTATCCAGTCAGAATATTCAGTTAACTGATAACACATAAAGAAGGCACTTGAAACTTGTTCCTGGTGTATGATTAAATATTCAATAGCCGCTTTTACATCAAGTTTCACTGTTACTTTGTATCTCGTCTACTTGGGTCAAATTTGGACGTTTACATTTCTGGTGTTTCACAAAATGAAATATGCAAGAGTCAATTCCGATTGGTAGTCTAGGGAAAATAATAATCACCAATATAAATTGAACAGAACTTATTCACTCTAAGATACATCTTAAGTGTAGGCATCCAATTTGATCCAAACAGAGACAAAGCAACCGAGAAACTTCGTGTAAAATTGGCTACTAAATGATCAGTGGGAGGGGGTGGAGGGTGGCACAGGAGCAGTTTTTGTGCCACATGATTCAGTCACCTTGTGTTAATTTTGTACAAGGGGAGAGAGCGTTGTCAATTTTTAAAAGTTTTTACTCACAGAAACAAGTGCTTGTGCCACTACAGCTCTCTGTGATGAATTCTAAATTTAAAGAATCATTTTATATCATTTCTTCTCTACCTGTATCGATATGTATACAGCTATGGCAAAAATATTGACATATTGATGAATTGCTTCACACCAGTGAAAACACCATGTCTACATGCCCATCTGTCCAGACGAAGTGGCTATAACAAAACTTTTACAATAGCTACCATTATACATCCATAATGGTGATCTGACTAGTACCATTTTCAATTACTACCAGCTATATATCATAATAAGTCTGTTGGTGAAAACCCTATGTCATATACATATCCATTCAGAAAAATTAACACCAAGAAATTTCCACAATGGTAACCATGGCAGCCATGTTGGCAGTCTACTCAGCACCATTTTCATTCATCATCAGAAATATGTTAAGTTGTTGTTTAGTCAAAAAACCCATTTGCATATGACCATCATTTCAAACCAAGTAGCAAAAGACATTTTTTAAGATGGCCAAAACAGCAGCCATAATGGATGTCAAACCAGTACTGTGTTCATTTAGGATTAACTAGACACCATCATGAGTCCTGTAGTGAAAGTCCCATGTCGCTGTGGCGATTCATTTTAAATGAAGTAGTGATAACAAAAATAGTTTCAAGATGGACACCATGTTGTCAGATCAGCACATTTTCCTCAAGGGCTAACCAGACACAATAAAAAATCATCTTGTTAAAAGCCCACGTAGCTATGATGATCCATGCAGAAGTAGCAATAACAAGAGTTAGTGGCCATGATAGAGGTCAGACTAGCACCATTTTCATTTAATATGACAATCAATTCAAGAGGACAGTAATAACAAGATTTTCAAGGTGGACACCATAGTGGTCATGTTGAATGTCAGATCTGCACCATAGTCATTTTAAATGAACTAGACATCATAGGAAGTGTTTTATGAAAACCCTATGTTGATATTACCATCTATTTAGGATGAACAGAAATAACAAGGTACACAAGATACAATTCATGGCAGTCATATTAACCTTAAGATCAGCACCACTTTCATTTAGTACCAAATAGACACCGTAAAAAGTCTTTTAGCAAAACCCCAATGTCAATATGATCATTCATTTCACAGTAGGAGCAAAAACAAATTAATAATTATCATGATACAGCATTGGTTGTAAAGGAGCACCATTTTACTTTAGGAACAACAGACCTTAGGATGAATGCGTGAGTAAAGTCTAATGGCAATCGTCCCAGAGTTTAGGAGGAGAAGTGATAGCAAACTTGTGTTAATTATGACTGACAATGGATGCCTTACAACAGGTTTTTGCATAAGTTCTTCTCATCTATAATCAGTAGAGCAAAAAAATGTAAACCAAAAAATAAACACTGTAAAATTTTTATAAACTCATCTATGGAAAAAATATGGAGATAATCTAAAAATCAGATATGCAGAAACATAATTCATGTTGTAAGATGGGATACATGCTGCGGGTTTTGCTATAGACAAATTATTTGGTTACAAAAGACTCTAATCTACTGATATGATAATTATAGACTTGTGTGGTTATTAAACACATTCAACTATGATATGAAAAATATGTTGTGAGCATAAATGTGAAGCATGAATAGGAAAGATAAGGAAGGTACATTATGCATATTCATCACAAACAAAAAAGGTAGTAACCTTCAAACTGAAAACTGAGTAGTGATGCATAGTTTTTAAAGTTCTCATTCAAGGACATTTCAGTGTAGGAAATGATTACTCTAACATGCACTGCATATTGCACTAGCATTTCCACAGGTTAGATATACCTACAGGAGATTAAAACTGTACACACCATGAAAAGCTGATTGTTTATTTTCATCAGTTTTATTGCTTAACTTTTTGTTCAGCAAATGTCTGCAGAAGTAAGCATAAATGTAGTGTGAAGTTAAAACTTAATGAATGGCAAGTTCAAACCTTTCCAGTTTTGGGAATCGACTTTTTCATGATTCTGGCAACATTGGCGATAGGTAAAAATCTATCCTGAAAAGAGAGAGAAAAATATATACAATTGGGGGCCACAATATCATTCTTTATAATGAGGTAGTTGTATTAATAAAATATTTTCTTTCTGTACTAGTGCTATCTGGGGTCCCATGTGGGTGTTTGCTCTATCAAGGATTTTTTTAATAGGTTCTCCATACCGGGATGGTGCTGGGCTTCACCAATGTTGCAAATTACTTTCTTCTTTTTTTTTTTTTTACTTATTGGTGACACAATATACCATCTGGTGATTTTTTTTTTTGCCGACAATATGTTCTGGCTGTCTAAACTTGTATATATATGGATTTAGCGTGATGAAATTCAAAGGCACCATGAAAGGAAGCCACAAACTCGGATATAAAATGCACTGGAATCTATTGTTACATAAACAGATCCTTTGTTCATACTGATAAACACATCTTAACAGTGCATTGTTACATCATAATCTGCTTCTGCAGACAACAGGCTTGGGTACTGTATGCAGTGATACGCATAGTCATGCTACTGGATTAGCTACAATCGATCAACCTCTGAAGGCAAGAACATGAAAGGCTACAATCAACCAAATGACCATTTGTTTGGTTGTATATATAAGAATAAGAAACCTGCATGTTTGGTCCTTGAAAGTTTGCATTTAGCAGTGACTTCAATAACACTTGCACCCTTCATCAAAGCAAGCCAACTACAATCTTCAATAAAAACAAAGCACCTTTCATGTAAGGAAGTCAGCACCAAACTAAATAAAAACAATGGAATCTGATCTATTGATGCATTTTCCAAATGACTGGAACACTTTATTGTGCCATGAAAGTTTCTACTTTGCAGGAAAATATGTTTACACTTACAATCGCTACCAAAAGCCACATAAAAAGCAAACTAAATTTCAAATCTTTTGAAACCATAGATATATGGTCAAAAAGATGTTTGTTAAACTTTTTAATTTGTTCATATGTTTTCATTTCATTAACAGCCTCATTCCCTTGGTAGCCTTAGAAACATGATAGCTGTCTCCAGCTGACCAAAATCTAAGCCATAGATTGATCCACAGGGTTTGAAAATTCCATTTTTCAGGTTGTATTTACCGCAACATGTGATAAAAAGCAACTGAGTGCTTGCCCATCTGGACAGGTGCAGTTTTAAGCCATTATCATATTAAAGGAGAAAATAATATGTTTTTTCCAATGGATGATGTCCTTTATTCAGAAATTGTCTTAGTTGACATAACATATTGGTGACAGCTCCAGTGGCCAAGTGGTCAGAGTATCCACCTCGGATGCAGGAAGTCGTGGGTTAGAACCTTGGCTGAGTCATACCAAAGACTTATAAAAATGGTATTAGCAGCTGCCTCAGGTAAGTGTTAGGACTGGTTGGCCTGGTGTTAGGATAATGTAACTTGGTAGGACATGATACTGCATGTCTGCCACATGATGCCCCAGTGCTAGACATTACTATAAACTGTCACACTGCAGGTATTGTAGTAATATGACTGAAAATTTTTAAAGCTACATCAAAAACTCAAAACACGCATGCACACACAATATATATTCACAGAAACAATTTTTGTTGCTGTTTGCTTAAGTGTAACCATTTGTTATGAGTCTCTTTCAGTCAGATGCATACTAATATAGTTTTAAAACTTAATCAATTTATGTCATGTAACATAGATTTACATAAGCATCTTATACATCAGGAATACTGTTATTTTCTCGGCTTTTTTGCAAAAGTGTTCACAGTTTAGCACTGGTTTGCAAATTTGTATTTCTATTGTTGCAAAAAGTTATTTTCTCATGCATTCATCTTTGTATGTCATTGGTGAATGTTGCCAAGTTTACTAAATTTGTGAATTTTTATGGAACCTACCTAAGAGGATTTAACAGATTTTAAAGTAAGAATATAAATAACAAAAGTGGTTCTACAAATCAAAACAATTATCTGTTTAAGTGGCATCTAATTAAATATTTTTATCTATCTGTAATAAACAACATTTTAATCTAGACAATCCTCTCATTTAAAATAAATTACAATCGGGCTAATTAAATAAAATAACATTTCTTTCCAATGAAATCACTTTCTTCATGATATGAATGGCCACTGATAGAGCATGACAGTCAATACTGTGTACTCAATTCTGAGCATTTAAAAATTGGCATACTGTCTAAAAAACAATTTTATTTTCAAAGTTTAAAGGTAAAGGTACACAAGAACCTTTTCATGGCATAGCTCTTGTATTTTTATTTTAACATACTATGCCACCTTATTCTTTTCTATTCAACTTTGTACAGAATTAAAACATACATGTCATAATGTTCCACCGTTCTTGATTGAGCATCTACGATATAAATAGTACAGGATCTGTTTGTAATCTCTTTTTGAGTTTTATTTCTATTAATGCTTTCAATAATTTCTTCAAAGTGGGTCTTAGAAAAAGTATGGAAATAAAAGGGAAACCATGACAAATACTATGACCAGTAATCAAAGCCATTTTATGAAATATCATTTATTGAAAAAGAAAATCTATGTTACCACTTGATGCAGAACAGTATGTAAATTTCCACTTCTGTACATACTAACAGTCAGATTCATTATGAATAGCATGTTTCTATGATGGTTTTAATGTATCACTTGACTACAGCATCAACACATGCTCTCTGCCTGATGAATCTGACTTTGGCACCTTCAAGTTTCAATGGATTACAGTACAACTGACATGAAATGTTTAAAAATCCATTCATGTAATCTACCTTTATATATACCATGTCTTGCACATCAAACAAATGTTGAATTTGCATACTTTAAGCAGTCATTGCTGATACACTCCAGCGACCCCAGAAAGCTGGGTGAAACCACTGCTTGGTAAAGAAACACCTGGCTAGTGACTACTGAAGACTGAAAAAATCTGATCAGCCCTGACACTGCATTGTTTTTGCTGTGCCTATCTGAAACTATATGGTCAAAATACATTACCTCTCTCTCCATGCCAACATACACACTGTCAAGTACGAATACACTGCATATCAATATGATACATTCATACACTTACAAGAAGTATTTATGATGAAATAGAGAATTTTCTACTGGAAATATTGCTGAAAATATTAAATGTAAGCATGCATAATGAGAACTAGGACACAAAGAAAATAAGAGAATCCAAAGCTCATGCACACTTTTTGTGCTTTGCTCCTACTTTGTCTAATGTCTAGCATGACCCCTGCTATATACTCCCTCGGGGTAAAAAAATCCTAGAAAGCTATCATAATAGTACATAACCTACACTTCTACATAAAATCTAAATGCTGGGTCCATACTACCGGGTGAGTTGAGTGAAACAGTTCCAACCAGGTCTTGATGATTTCTTGCAATGTGTGATTTCCAGTTTGGGATGTAACACTGGCACTGATTCAATCTCAATCAAACTCAATGGTCATATGATATTTGTGATATAGAAGAACTGAAATTAGATATCTTATTGTATTTATACAAAGCCCGATGGTGTACTTTTATTCAAAACTTGCCTGCTCTCTTAGAGGTGATTTGTCCTTGTGTTCCTCCTCATTGTCTCCTGATGCAACAGCATCATCGTCAGCACCTAAATGTGGCAAAAAAGATACTTGTTAAAGCTACATCTTTAAAAATTACAAATTCTGCAACAAATTTAAGAACAAAACCAAAAAATTCAGTGGGTCTTATGAAATCATATTTATTTCATGAAAGTATGGAAAACATATGCTTATCAAACAAGTCTGTAAATTCAACCTATCGAAATTAACAAGCCAACAAATGAACAACAAGCAGAGCAAATTCAAGTGTTTGTCCAAAACAAATTATATTCACATTAGATTTACATATTGTGCTCAAGAGATTGTTAAGTTCACTGTAACTGCATTCTGTTTTGAATTGTGAGCAAGACCTGTTGCACTAGACAAAATCTCTCACCCTCCATAAAGAGTTCACTACTCAGAAATGAGTAACAATCTACATGGGAATTATATTTTTGCAGATGAATGCTAATAAAATCAAATAGCTTGATGCCCTGGGTCTCTCTAAAGCTAGACTCGGCCTCTCCCATATTCTAAGTGAGTTGTGTGTTGGCTTGTCAACAAATAAAAACTGAAATACAATTTGCCTGACAAAACTCCGAGTGTACTGATGAAATGCTACATTTTCCAAACTAAAACAGTGGCAAAAACTGAAACAAAAAAAATATTATTTTCCAGAACAACTCAATAGTTATATCAAAGGTTATCATCACAAATTGTTGTATCTCCACTGATTATTATTTATACTTAATTTCACAAATATATGGCCACAACATAAATTTCTGGTAACAAATTCCAGCAACTACCATTACAATTTCAGGCTCTCCAACATACATACAAACATCAATACATATATACATGCACACATAAACACACAAAACACTCCCTCAACAACTCACAGCTGGATAACTCAAAGGCATGGATCCCATCTTTTAAACTAGAATATACCAAAGCAATTGGCTTCTACTTTTTTAATGTGAAAAAGATTGCAATCAAAACTAGTAAATAAAATTTTGATATATCAAGCGTCGCTTGTTTTATTGTAAAAAATGGCTGAAAGTACCCATAAATTTGAATCAACATCAAGATCTCAACTTTTAATGAAAGTCATATATTTTGTTACATTTTCTTTCCAAACAACATTCTTAGTACACTGTAAATAACAATATTCGACAAAATTTTGATAAATGACAATGCCACTAATGCATACTGGCAGCAACACTTTAATAAATACCAATTAGTTTAAACCCTATGTTCATATTACCAGTCAATCAGAAGAAAAAGCAGTAAGATTTTCAAGGTCATGGAGGCCGTATTAGATGTAAGAACACCATTTTCACTGAGGAATAACTAGATATTAGAAGAATTTTTCTGGTGAAAAAAACCCACATGTCAATATTGCCATCCATTCAGGAGTAACAATAAACTGGGCAACATGGAGGCCAGGAGGACATATTGGACTCAGATTGGCATCATTATCCATTAAAACCAAAACCACAACAAGTTTTCAGATGGAAGTCTCATGTTCTGAAGTAGCAATAATATTTTCAAGATGGTGGCTATACTGGCTGTCTGACAAGATTTTTTGTTTGCGACCAACTTGATATCACAAGTGTTTTAGCAAAAACCCTATGTCAATATAACTTTCCATTCAGGAAAAGTAGTAATAATAAGATTTTCAACCTGTTAGTCATAGTGGATGTCACAGAGGTACCATTTCATTTAGGAGAAACTAGACATTGTCATAGGTATTTTGTTCCATGTTGATCTGACCATCCAGATGGAGTAGCTATAATTTTTTTAATATACTGGATTTAAAATGGAGGTTTCATTTTTTTTAGGAGCCACCAGAGATTATTTAAGTGAAAACTCCATGATGATATGACCATCCATTAAGCACTAGTAGCAACAAGATGTTTAAGATGGCCACTGTGGGGGCCATACTGGCTGTCCAAACAGGACCATTTTCTTTTAGGATCAACTAGACTTTTTGATGAATGTGTGTGGAAAGTTTCCGCACATTTCTTCAAATATTTTAGAGGAATACTGATAAGTCAGAAAACAACAAACTACAGACCATCCCATAAGCTCTTCTGGTTATGACCAGTAGAGCTAAAATTATGGCCCTTGTAAGGCAAAACTATTTCAACTCAGAGCAAGTATTTTAAAACCATCTGCCATGCCTCTGTCTGGAAAAAAATTCTCTGAATGCTGTAGATAGCTTTGTAATTTTAATGAACTATCAATGCTAGATACAAGAAAACACTGTTAAACATGCTAATTCTCACCCTCTACAACATACTGTCCTTGTAAATATGAATTGTCCAGCTGACTATTATCACCAGGACCATCCCCTGATGCCCCCTCCATACTGAATCTGAAATAGGAAACATTTTGATGTAATATGTAGGAATATGCACCACGTTTCCAACTTAACATCAGGACCAAACGATGGATCAAAGTGGACATAACCATGCATTCCCATTTGAATTTCCTACAAAATCAACCTTCTTCTGAATGTAGTTTTCATTACTTTGTGAATCAGATCAACTCATTTCTCCTCAAAGAATTTTTAACAGGTAATCTCCAACAGCCAAATCCAAGAGGGATCACCAGGGGTGACATAAGCCCTACAGAAACCATGAACCTTAATTGAGCTTGTACCTCCATGTCTGGTCATTGCATCTAAGGATTTGTTTCCTCGAGAAAGGTTATTTGAAACAAAACCAACTACCTAATGTCATTCTTGTACATCACAAAGAAGCTGAAAATTCTCAAACATGTTCTTGACTACCCAGTCTTCATAACAATTTAAATGAAAAGTTCAAGCAGAAAGAGGGGTAGAGCAATGCATTTCCCACTTCAGTCCATGTGCTTCCCTCCCTTTTCCTCATGACCACCAAAGAACCCTTCATCAATTTTTACCAATAACTTCAGAGATTCAGGGTTCTCAACAGATTTCAAAACTGAGGAGTCATTTGTTTTCGAGTCACAAACTCTAACTGGGATTGTTTGTTATTCGTTCAGCAAACTGATGTTTATGATTTCTTGTGTCATGTTGAATAAATATAAACACTTGTGCAATATTATTCTATTTAAGTGCACAATCTGACCTATAACTTTGTAGAAAATACATAAAGGGAAGAATAGATAAATGTTAGTGTTACAATGTGTTGTATTCAGTTCATATGAAATGGACTTTCTTTACCAATGTTGTTGAAGTCATATGGACTATAACACAAACAAATGGTAGTTTTAGTTTTTAAATATGAATTGCTTTAGCATATAACATCAGTCAATTGCAAGGAAGATGACAACAAATTAGCTTACATGAATATCCACAAGTCAGCGGTTGAGAAGTTATAATTGGGCTCCAGTAAAATCAGACTCTAATGGTCAGCCCCCAAAACTGGTTGCAGTAGTGACTGCAGCTACTAGGCTTTGCACAGGGTCATTATAGCAGCAATTGCCATTAAAGAGTTGATATGTATACGATTATTCTGTATGACAGTCAGCCAAGGGGGAAAGGTGTGTCCACACCCAAGTCCATACAAAATATTACCAGTGACAAAGGACAATGATTGTTCTGTACTCCTATGTTTTCTTGAGGAAATCACTTTCCCTTTCTAATCATTTTATTTTCTCATCTCTTGTTGGCCTTGGGATGAATGTTGTTGTTGTTGGGTTTAACGTAATTCTTTCAGACTATACATGGTAATTCTTTTAGACTATACATGGTAGCCTGTATATTTGGTCGAGGAAGAGCCCGCAAATAACCCAGGAAGAACCATTGACTCATGAGAAGCTGCTGGCAAATTTGCTCACATACAATGATCGAAACAACAAACACGGACAGTGATGAGATGTGAGTGATCTATAATAGCAAGTGCCTTAGACAATTCAATTTCATAGTGTAATTAAGAGCATAATATCTAACGAATAAAATGTATTTAACCTATTTTTCATTTTATTTTGATTTATCAAATTTTAAAGACTTTGTCTCAACTAGTATAATAGTCCAGAAGTAATCCTGAAGAAATCACTGAATTCAAGATCAAATATTTTCGTGTCCTGCATATATTTATTTTGTGTGCTTGACCTTTATCCATGATTGAGGGTATAATAGAAATAGCCTACCTGTCATTTTTTCACAAAGCTATTTACTAGTATATAAGTTCATGATCTAGCCAATTTATTTAAAGAAAATTTAAAATGTTCTGAAAGTGAACTGCTGACCCACATCCTGGTTATTTTATTGTTTTAGGTTTATATATAAGGTTGTCATCACATTATTCATTTCTCCTTCAAGTTAATTCTTTGGAATTATTTACTTTTGTGTTCAGATGTAACTTGAGAGAAATAATTTATTCAAAAATTATTCGTTGGAATTACAAAGAGCTCATTCATATTTTGGACAAAAAAAACCCCCTCTGGAATTCATTCAAAGACATTCTTGATTATATCATTGGGATACATCAAAATAGTTGGTACATCAATATATTCAAGACTAATGGTAGATCTGCACATTCAATACTGAATTCATTTGGAACATTTTATGTCTGGACTTGTGATATAACTTTTAGAATTATTTGGGATTCAATTCACAATACTGTATGTTCCACTTAAATTTTTACTTGGTAATTTAGAGAAATGAATTGGTTGATTTTAATAAATTTGTTGGTTTCGCTTTTTGTTACTGAGTTTAAGACCAAAGAATTATAAGTTCATAACAGGTGGGAATACCATTTAAAAAGTCAAGGCGGTGTGTGTGCATTTTCCAATAGTGGTTAAGCATTTAAATTGGAAATGTTTTATAAGAAATTATAACCACTCTTTATTTCCAATTCTATATAGTCATTACTTAAAACAAAAGGAAAATTCCATTTGTTTTGATGTATTGTTGTGAACTTCAGCACATAGATAAGGGAGATAATTCACACGTCCAGGATGTTGCACTGTCTTTATATACAAATATCTCCCTCTGAACAATTCTTGCAAACCAGAAAAGGCAGAAAAAATTCCAATATGTTTTAAGCAAATGTTCTGCAGCTTGCACACACATCCTTGGCCTTGGACAATCAGAACACTGCTGGAACTCATTCAGAATCCCCTAAACTTCTGAACTTGTGATACATCTATAAGGTCCATTGGGGATTTAATTCACAATACTGTTAAGTTCCTTTCAAATTTTCACGTTGTATTCTGGGGAAATAAATTTGCTGTATTTTTCACTAAACTTGTTGGTTTCACTCTTTTCTGTTACTTAGTTTATGACCATAGAGTTGTTATAATATATTAAAGTATAATGTAATGACCTCAGTTCAATTCTGGTGAAAAACTGTATTGGGGGCTTTTGTAAGTCACTAATCCCATAGCTTATCTTAATTGTTAAACAAAAGCATCAGTACTACTGAATATATTTAACCAACAATGTAATACTAAGTAAGCTTGAGCACAGGACAGTAATTATTCACGCTTAACAATAGAATGCTACTTATAGGCAACAAATGAAATATGGATAACAGAGAAATAATACTGTTCTCCATACATAGGCCTTGTGCTTAACTGTGTGCACAGAGTTATAGCTTTCAATACAAGGAAGAAAGCAATCTTCATAAAGTCAAGTCACCTATAAATGGAGACCCAACAGGGGGGCCCAAGTATTAATAATTTATCAGTGTCTTTCAATAAGTTCATAATGAAAATGCCAACTTTCATCAGCATGCTCAGGATTTCCTTCAGGCAAATTAGAAAACTTTTTGTTTCAGTCAACTCACTAAGAAAGGGAGAGGAGGAAAGCATCTAGAGCTTGAGGTTTATTAACTTCTAGTAGCGCAAACAACAATGGTTAATGTGGCAAAACTGTCAATGTACAATCTACATCCTAAATATCAAACAATTCACCAACAGCAGAAAAGAAAGCAAAAATTTTCCTTTATAAGACTGCTAAAAATGAAAAAATTTCGTACACACTGGTTTTATTACATCAAAGATGTTAGAGAGAGAGAGAGAGAGAGAGTGTAAGCCTGTCTTGATAGAACATGACTTTTGCTAAAATATTATGGTCTTTCAAGACAGGTGGTCTTTCACAACAGGTCACGATGATATATAATCAATAAATTTGTGCACTGAGAATATGGTCTCTTACGACAGGTGGTCTCACATAGCAGTAGTCTTTCAAGACAGGTTTTAATATAACATATCTTTGATTTAATAAAACCAGCCTGTCAAAAGCAGCTCATTTTGTTTCTCGAGACAAAACAATGGGGGGGGGGCCTGGGATCTTCTTTCGAGCCAAGAAATTCCCTTCCTTTTAGCTCCTGATCATTTGTTCTTCAACTAATGTAAGGGTTACAAGAGTCAGTTTTTCTACAAATCAGGGTAAGAAATTTATTTTAAAATGTATTTGCAAGCCATAAATTTTAAAAAGACCCACCATACTATGCCAGCCTGCCCTTCTCTGCCAAAAAATTAAATGGTCAGTCCCTAAATGAACTCGGTCACAAATTTTACTTCGGTTCAGAACGCACAAATGTACATATGTAGTCACAATCTATTTTTAAAGCATATTTTCCTCTCATTTTGGCTGGTGATACAAGTTAGATTTAGGCATTCTTGGTATTTATTTAATAGGAATTATTTATTCTTTGGATTATGAGCATTATGGTGTAGTTATCAGCATGTACTTTGACAACAGTACACTGAGGCATTATCATAAAAATCATACAGGTCATGTATGCACTTTTAGTCATCTTAAATATATAGTTGTTTTAAAATTTGACACAAATTTTGTTTAACCTAAGTCTGTTCAGTCCTGATTATTGAATGCTCTGTACCTTAACATCAATCAAGAAACTTCCAGAAGAAAATAACTGATTTCAATGGACTTTTACAATGGTGGCCAGGTACTAAAATGGGTCAAGAAAAGAGCACATCAAGTCTAATTGTCACAATATAGGGTAGTATGAATTTATTTATCAGCATGCATATCTTTCATTGTGATATCACGGCACACAGTCAATCCGGACTGTACTGGATCACACCTTTATGTTGATCTTGTCCAAAATTTCAGCATATTTTTACAACGATTTTGCCAAATGTACTTCTTGGGATGTGTAAATAATGACCATCCAAAAGAATATATAAGAATCCAATTAAAGTGAATAATTAACATTTAAAGGTATGCAGAATCAAATTCTAAAATATGACACCCATTACTGAAATAATCAATGCTGAATGAATACATGACCTCTATGACTTTTACTAGTGTTGATCGAGAAGTAAAATCTGTGACCCACTGCACACTGCATTGTGTACAGTCCAGACTCTCTGAAGAATGCTGGTTAACCCATGACAAAAACTTTACCGTGAGTTCGTCTTTGATCAATATGATTTATTAGGTTTGAACACTAGAAAGTGCAGTACTGACAAATGTTGAGACTGTACAGGAAAATTAACTCTGGTCCGAAGCCAATAGTCTTTATAAAGTTTAACTTTATTTCCATTCAAGTCATACAGTATCACATTAAAACTGGGACTTGCCTAACTTTAAATAAGGCATACAATTTAATTTCTTATCCACGACTAAATAAACGGCAGATCTGAAAACAAAGAGATCGCAAGTTCACAATATAATATGTTCAATTCCATCTTCTCAAGTTAACGATCGACACCAGACAAGTCAAATATTTTCATCTGAAAGTGCGAGTAAAGGAAGTTAATTTGACATTTATTAATTTCAGTTCCGCTCAACACTCTACCTTCCTATCAGACTGAAACAACATGGCGGACTATGCATGAACTTCGAAATGTGCCAAGTGAGGCATATTTAACAAATTGTGGTCTGTCATAAACATACAACAAGTGGTGACAGTCGTTTAAAAACTGTACACATGAAGGCTATTGGCCATAGGATACTATCTACAAACCTCTATGATTGAGTCGAACTTGAGTAAATTGGTTGGTCAATAGGAACCAGTGAAATTTCAGCAACCTTCAGCCATTCAGAAAGTTCTGTTATGCATGCCAGCTATTCCATTCTCAGTATTATCAAGGACTTAGATGAAGAAAAACAATCACACTCACAATGGTTTAAGTGATCAGTGTAAACAAAGTTACCATATTTGTCAGTAACATACAGATAAATATTTTTTTATTTTTACCATCTCTTCTGTTAGAAATTACAACCATAATAAAACATACAAACGCACTCGATTTTTCATTTTGTCGTCCATTAGTTTAATTACTGGAACAGCAACCACTCACGTGCATTCGTCCCTACAATAGATTCAATCGAGACACCATTTCATCTTTTTCTAAAGAAAATTGCCAGGAATCAATAAATAAATAACAAAAACGTGGATATAAAGAAACATTTTCAATTCTGTAACCGCTTTGATCAAAGATGCATTATCACAACGTGGCTATCCTTTCTTGTTGTGTAGGTGTCAAACTGAATTTCAACAAAATAATTTATATCCTGATATATTTTTTAATATTCTGAAATTCCTTCGTGGTTATATTCTCTGGGGCAACTGATTACGTTTTGCGTCATAAATAAATATGTTTATTAAAATTATGATTTGATTATTTCAGATGCAAGGAAAACCACATTCAAGAAAAGTCAAATATCTTCGTTCATTAGAGCATTGATGTTTCATGTTTGCATACACTGTTGTGTCTTGGGGCGATCATTCTAAGGTATGGATTTTATCAAGACACCGTTTTATTGTTTAACTTCAGTGTTGAGACACTACTAGAGATTATACTGGAAAATATAGAACTAAGTGCTGGTTATTTTGTTTACACAAATAAGCGTGGGAAGTTATCGTAAATTACTAAATCTGTATATAAAAAACTATTTCATATCCCATGATCGTCTAAAATTATCAGTTCCGAAAGGGTTCTTTGCACAAGGTCAAGGTTATCATTTTGACGTTAGTTCCAGTATATCGATACTACTATAGCTCAACACAAAGCTAGCAGTGAGAAGGGAAGAAAATACAATGCATATATATGTTAAAATTCAAAAGGGTTCGGAAACTAAAGTAACAGTACGTCTCTCTCTCTCTCTCTCTCTCTCTCTCTCTCTCTCTCTCTCTCGGATTTGGTTCTCTCCATCTATTATAATTCTGTCACAACTTTTATTGTTTAGCACTGGTAGAAAAATAAAAACAGTTGAATTCAATTTCAGATTAACATGCCTGTTGAAATAAACTTAACTATAATTTTCAATAATTGGCACAATAATGTCATTTTATGAAGGTGATATTTGGGTAAGTTCGATTAACAAGATCAAATTTTGTATGAAATGCGTACCTTCTTGATACCATGTCTCATTAGTCATTCTGCCAATCTTTGATGTCGTAGCCTTGAAGGAGGTACGGATACTATTATTAGTAGGCTGGAACTTCCTAAAACTGTTACTATCTAGCAAAAATACCCATAAGAGTTTCACTTTGCTAACTTTTTCTTTGTATCAGTGATCAACGTTTATACGTTGTCATGGTGAATGATTTAAATTTCTGATCAATGTGACAGCCAAAGTACTGGGTATCCTGAGCTGAATCAAATGAGGGGCATTCTAAAGAAACTGTCCTGTTATTGCAGCAACTGAGAAATGATCAGTAACATGATATCAAAAGTAAGCAAATTTTTAAAAAATCTGGAAATATTATGTACAAGCAAGACATTTAATAACCAAATTTTAAACGGGATTTTATTAATTTTGCACTGTACATGTGTTCACTGAATCAAGTTATTCTTCAAATGTTATTAATATTCACAGTTATGTGAACTTCCTTACATTATGCTTACATGCAGGTTAGGGGCCCCAAGCGGTCTAAAGCACTCACCATTATCGATCACTGCCATCTCACCTCTTTGTGGGTTTGAGTCTTGGGGTTTGGCAGATGTGGGTATGCGAGAAAGTTTGCCAGTAGGTTCTCGGGCTTCGGTGGTTGTTTCTGGACTTTTCCTGGGTTCGTCCTCCGCCATTTATACTGGCTGCCATGTATTGCCTATCTTGTGCTAAAAAATGGTGTCAAACCCTTCAACAACAACGACATGCAGGTTATGTTACTGAACAAAAATTATTTAGGTGCAGTAGTAATAGACATGCTGTGGCAATAAGATGTGCCACTATACAGTCCATTGTGTTCAGTTCAGTGCAGTGGATAATCCTGCGCATCCAGTGTTACATATTTCTAACATTTATGGTGGTATTTTTTTGTTTATTTTAGATAACTAAATTCCACATAAAAAATGAATATTTTATACAAGTTTTATTTGGAAATGTCATATTGTACCTAGAATTTGTGAATTCATATGCTTCTCGTTTTTTACAGGTGAAAAAATAAGTTCATAATTGCACAAGAACAAATGCCATTTGCAGGATGCATTATTTATCATCTTGTAATCATATAAACTAGCCTACTCCATTTTTAGAAAATATGATGGTAAGGTCAGGCATTGACACTTTGATTTTATACAGTAGTGTGCCAAATCTCTTTTGCATTGCAGCAGAAAAAATGCCATTTGCAGGATGCATTTTATTTATCACTTTGTAACTCCTCTCACATAAAACGTACTACTCCATTTTTAGAAAATATGATGGTACGGTCAATTAATGTCACTTGTTACGTTGAGTACAAATTACAGCTTAGACTATACACTACCAGTAGTTATTCTGTAATTGAAGAAGATGGACACTTGCAATTTGACAACATAATGACCTACATACTACTGGACCGCTCCGGAGGCCTAGTGGTTAGAGTGTCCGCCTCGGATGCAGGAGGTCGTGGGTTCGATCCCTAGCTGAGTCATACCAAAGACTTATAAAAATGGTACTAACAGCTGCCTCGCTTGGCGCTCAGCATTAAGAGGTTAGTGTTAGGACTGGTCGGCCTGGTGTCAGGATAATGTGTCTGGGTGTGCAGCATGATGCACCAGTGCATGATATCACTATAAACTGTCACACTGCAAACATCGTAGTGATATGATTGGAAAATTGTTAAAGTTACGTTAAATATCCAAATCACACACACACACACACACACACATACTACAGATTGAGTAAGGAAAATTTTGATTCCCATCTGAAATCAGGGAGTCTGAATATGAAAGTAAAACAGCGCATGTGCAGAATTAGACTTCAAAACTGAATTTGCTATAGCATAAGGGGTATGTTTATGTCTGCATAAATTTTCAGGCAGATTGTCAGTAAAAAATATAATAATTTTTTTATTTAAAGCTATGGTAGATGTTTTTAGTGCAATGTGCAAACAGAATTTACTCTGAAGATGAATAAGGGCATGATACCATCTTTTTCCAAGTATAAATGTCTTACAGCAAGTAACTGCAAGACATGTATTGCCAAACTTTTTTGAAACCACGTAAATGAGGCCATGCAAACGTAGAATATACTTTTCATGATGATTTGCAAACAAGATCTTGCAGCTTTATTCATGACTTGATATAGGTGGAATCAATACGAGGAAAGTATGGAACAAAGTTTTATGTTTTATTTTGTATTTTCTTCCACAGGTGTCCCCAAGTCATTCCATTCTTGAGGTCAAAACTCTGCTTCAGGACCAGGTAGCAATTCCAGTGGAACAACAAAAGCTTGTTTTCCAGGGCAGAATTCTTTCAGGTTTGTAAGGAAACTATAATATATTGATTTGTTTTAAGGAGTTGTTGGACTATGGTATTTTACTAGTTATACATAATGTGTAATACAAGATATACATAGTACATGACAAGAAAAGTTACAGTATTTGATGACCATCTTAAAATCTTTGGTTTTTGTTTAATACTTTAAATCCCAAGCACTAATTGTTATGGTGATGCTTGAAAATCTTGTTATTGCTCCTCCTTGTGAACATATGGCCATATCAACGTGGGGTTTTCACACAGTGAAAATGGTGCTAATCTGACATTAAACATGAATATCATTGTAACCATATTAAGCATCTTGTTATTGCTTCTTTTCCTGAACATTGACAGTTTGCAAAAACATGACCTGTGAGATGTAGATGGTCCTAAATGAAACTGGTACCAGTCTGTCACCCAACAGGGAAACCATGGTGGTCATCTTGAAAGTCTTGTCATTACTACCCCAGAACAGATGGTCCAATCAGCATAGTGTTTTCACTTAATAGACTTTTGATGACATGTGGAGGATCCAAAATAAAAAAAGTGCAGATCTTATTTTCAAGATAGCCACCATGGTGGCCATCTTGAAAATCTTATTGCTACTTTTCCACACTGGATAATCATATCAACATGCGGTTGTCACTATGTCTCTTATAATATCTAGCTGGCCCAGAAGGAAAATGGCGAGATATGATCTCCCAATATGGCTGGCACATCATTTATAATGAAAATCTTGCGACTACTCTTGAAAAGATGAAATGTATTGACATGGGGTTTTCAATGAAACACCTTGCAGCATGTAATGTATATTAAATTGATTCTGATCTGAACTCTACAATGGCTGCCTTTTGTGGCTTTCTTGAAAATCTGATGATGGCTATTTGTAAATCGGGTTTACAAATTTTGTATTAAGGACAAGAAGACCGAAAAATTATACTTGCCCTTGGGAGATTTGAGCTTTCCACAAAATACGGCAAAATAATATCACAGCAAAAGTTTAAGAAAACGATCAAGGTTATGAACTAAACATGGCCACTCTCCCTCAATAGTTTGAGCTTGCCTACAGGCAAATAGCTTGAAAACTTAAGCTTGCCCAAGCTGAATTGGCACTTTTCCATTGCACCAATCAATTAGATTTATATATGTAACAGGTCCTTAATTAAAATGGTGCTGATTGGACTTCCAGCATGGCAGTCAGATTGTCCATCTCAAGTATTTTGTTATCACTACTCTTTAAAGTATAGTGGCACTGATAAAGGGATTTCACTAAGACATCTCTTGCAATATGTTATTGGTCTTGGATGAAAAATGGTCCAGATATGACCGCCACCAGGTCGATGTTATTGTGAACAACTTTGAAAACAAAATGTATTTACACAGTATTCCTATCACCAATAATAATATCACCATATATACTAGCATATAAGTTGAGCCCAATTGCAAACTGCACAGACCCAGATCTGCCAGTGCATAATGTGCTGGCAGGTCTGGATTTCTTAAGGAGTATTCAGTAGAATAAACAACACAGACCCTAATCTGCAGGTGCATTATGATAAGCAGGTCAGGATCTTTGTTGTTTGCAACTTGACTACTTGTAAGCAAGTATATATGATAATAATATTAATAATAATAATAATAATAAGCATTTAGTCCAGCGGTTAATCTTTATAAGCTCTAAGCACTGTACAATATTATTTAACTCATAAGGACATATATAGAGACAAGATTACAAAAACAAACACCATGAAATTACAACAAAATTATGCTGAAAATAATTAAGATAAGGAAACATTTTGAAGTCTTAAACCTTTTTTTGATGTCGAAATAGGTCAGTTTTATGAGCATTCTTGAATAAGATCACAATGTCATTGGGTATAAGTTCAGTGGGTGATTTGTTCCATATAGCCAGGCCCTGGTACACAAAAGAACTTTGTCCATAGGACTTTGTTTTTGATAGTAGGAGTAATGAGAATATTAGTGTTGGAAGTGGAGCTTAAGTATCTGGAAGTGGTGTACATGTGAGTAAAGCCAGGATGGTATTTTGGACTAGAGGCCGTCGTCGAAGTGTACCATAGAGAACGGATTGTGTGTTTGATTCTGGAACAAATGGGTAACGAGTGGAGGGTGCAGAGCCAGAAGGAGGAGTGCTTGGTGCTTTGGTGCTGTAAGGATGATCTGAGCTTTTGCATTTTCAAGTTTTGAAAGTTTCTTTAGTAGATACCGAGTTGAACCAGATAGAAGAGAATTACAATAGTCCTGTCTAGAAGTACTAATGAACACACAAGTTTTTGTGGCATCATCTGAAAGAAAATTGTGATGTATCTCAGGAGGTGAGTGTATAGAATGAAGAGAATGTGTTCAAGAACAGAACCCTGTGTAACACCAAAATACAGATCAGCTGGACTGGAATGCTTTCCATTTGCCGACATAATTTGTGTCCTATCTCTTAAGTATAACTTTACCACTGTGGTAAATCCACTCAGACTGGCAAAAGCATTCTCTTTGTTGTCTTGATACAGATGTCTGTTCCGAGTTCCCTTTCACTTAAGACTTCTGGCATCAGATGATGAGGGTCTTTTATATCAACATCAACAAGAATTATTCTCATAAATTTGTCGATAGTGTTAACACTCAGCTTGCACCACAGCTTTTGTTTTGATCGAATTTTGGCATGAAAATTCATGCTCACACTTGACACTTGACAATGGTAGTACTGTGTACCTGTGAAATTTCTATCAAATGAATCACATTCGGATACTGTCCTTTCATTGAAAATATTTTTGTCAATAATTCAGCTGTTTCAATATTTATTGTAGACAATGTACTTTAGAATTCCCTCACATTACTTAACAGTACTGTTATCACTGTTCACTCTTGTTTGACCATAATGAGAGATCAAAGTGTCCATTTGATCATTGTCAAACTTTTGTATGTCACTAACATTTTAAGGTAAAGAGTATGGCTCAAACATAGGGAATGAAATATAAAGCTTGTACTTCTGGATCTATCATGTATGTTTGCATGAATCAGAGGTCTCAGAAATGCTTAATCACGCATATCTGGATGCAAATTTTTTATCTGGGACACAGAAAATCACTTAATCAGGAGTCCTCCATACAAACACAATAGCTGGACAGCAAGTTCAAATGTTAGCCAGTCCTACTTCAGCCACCTGCTGTGTGGGGAAAATGTGCTGATCAATTGATCATATTAGCTGTACTGATTTCTACAATGAGAGAATTCAGTGGCTGAAAGGTCCCCAGATGTACGTGTCATTGTAAGAGTAGATCAGAAGAACAAGTCACAGCAAATTCAAAAGACTTAGACTAGCTGCTGGGTGGTGGGAAATGTGCTGATATTTACAGTGACTGAATTCAGAGGCAGAAAGACCCAGTGATGTACAGGTGGTCATTATAAGAGTACCGGTACATCGAAAGAGTAACTTTAGCTTTCATTCTTGTGTTCATTTCCAAGTGTAGCCAAATAAGTAGTGTATGTGACCTTGAAATCAAGATACATTGAGACTTGGACAGAATGCCATTGCAAACCTGGATAAGTATTTTGGGGTTAAAGGGCAAATTGACAAAGATTATAATGATATTCAGAAGAGTGCTAAAGTTGCTAGAACTGATAGTTTGAATGGAATAGTAGCCAGATGTAAGAAAGTGTGAAGCCTAACTTAGTACATAGAATAAGACCTTTCCTTGTCCTGACATAATTCAGCCTTAGTCTAATGGACAAACAAGAGCTATATGTCAGTGGTGTATAGAATTTAGAAAATTAAACTCAGTGGAAACCACTGGTTCTTCTCATCTGGAAATTTAGCCACTTCAGGCATCCCCAGTATGTTTCTGAGAGGGGACTGCAACTTTTGCTAGTGGAACTCGTATTTTTCTTATTAGTACCACACCTTTACAACAAAAGGCAGTCATTGTGACCACATTAATGTTTTATATACTGAGGTGAAAATTTATGGCGAAATTAAGTTAAAATTGGATCAGGTAAAATTTCTATGGTTTATGTCAAATAAAAAAGCAAGAGGCAGAAACTTTTGAGAAATATTAATCCATTGGAATCAGCAATAAATTTATCTGTACAACTGCCTCAAAATTGAAAGAAATGATCAAAGTTGCAAATGAAGGTTACAAAATGTAGTTCCTAGCCCAGATATACAAAAATTGTTTTGATGGGAAAATTTTAAAGCCTAGAGGGACAGAAACATGGAGCTGTTAACCTTTGTGCTAAGTAGATCCACTATGACTATAAGATCAGAAACAGGTTTGAAAGATGATCTGAAAAGAAAAAGAAGAAAACATTGGAGTATATGATTTTATAACAAGAAATCACAGAAATGGTTGACATAGCTTATGTGCCTGAAATGCTCCAAGACATTATTGTCACACAAGAGAAACAGTAATTACAAAACATTGAGAAGCTGGAAGATTTATCTGGTGTAAAGCAAAAAAAGGATTGATTGATTGATTGATTGATTGATTTTATGGTGCACTAGCACTGTAAAGCTATTTAGTGCCATAGCAAAAAAAGGGAAGTAATATTTGAAATGTTTTTAAAAAAGGGCTTGTGCAACATTTATAGTACTAGTACTTGTATGGGGTGAGTTTTAAAGTTGGTAGAAAAGGACACACTCTTGTGATTATTTTTAATAGTTCCAACCTTGTTTTGTGTATGGAGAGTTATGGTTTGCTTGAGCAAGAAGATTGTGTGTTTGACTGGAGTAGACAGGCCTTCAGGCCAAAGATTTGAACTGAAAACAGTAGACATATGGTATATAAAATAGAGAACAAAAACTTAGAAAACAGTACACAGTTACAAGAGAGTAACAGGCAGTTTGTCTTAAAAAGTTGAGGTTTTGATGGTTTAAGGAGACAGTGACAGCATTTTGAATGTGTTTCGAGTCAAAGGATAACTTGAACCATAACAAGCTTAACATGAAAAAGTTACAAGAAATACATTTCATGTGCAGCGTACGTATCTTCCCATCTTGATTGATTTCTTTTGAAACACTAAAATTATCTTTAATTACATCAGTCATATTCATTTGGGTCATATCTTGTTTTTTCTCATTCAGTGGATGTTACATGTATGCCCTTATTTATTCTGCCATAACAAATGTACATGGATACATACATACATACATACATACATACATACATATAACCACTCCAGTGGCCTAGTGGTTAGAGCATCCACCTTGGAAGTGGGAGGTCATGGTTTCGAGCCCTGGCTGAGTCATGCCAACGACTTAAAAAAAATGGTACTAGCAGCTGCCTCGCTTGTTGCTCAGCATTAAGAGGTTAATATTAGGACTGGTGTCAGGATAATGTGACTGGGTGGGACATGATGCTACATGTCTGCGGCATGATGCCCCAATACTAGACCACTATAAACTGCCACACTGCAGACTTCTTAGCAGTATGACTGAAAAATTGTTAAAACTACTGTATTTGCTGACCTATAAGACAATACTTTATAACCAGAAAATCTAAGTTTCGTTTTATACTCCAAATCGACTTATATATGGATCATGTCATCCGAATCGCTTTGTCATATTTTTCATGTGGAAAATAATTCTCCAAGAGTACGAAAAATATCGTGTATGTTAACATAGATCAGATGTAACTGCGCTAAAGCAGCATGCACCAGTAATGTACGTTGTTTGTAATATACGTTGTTTAAATTTGATTATATATATGTGCGTTAGAACTGACAAGTTAGAAGATGAATAACCATGAAAAAGACATATTCCATCACAATTTTTTTATTGCACCCAGTGATCAAATAAAACGTATGCCCCACTGAGAGAGACATACAGACAGATGTTTTCACGATTGTAAATCTATATTGTTCACTTACCTGATGACTGATCCTACTCGTGTACAAGTGCAGTACCATATTCCATTATCAATTAATACCACTAGGTAAGCAGTTCCTTCTAGTTTTTGTTGCCACTTCCATTATTAAAAGAATTCCATGGCTTTGTAGTGGTATTTTCATGCTAATTAAATATGCTACGGCTGTATTAAGCGATTCCCAGCTAACACCTGTTTGAGGTCAAGATTCGGCAGACCAGATCAGATTAGCGAGGCTACCAATAGGGAAATGAGGCTGACTTTGGGTATCATGAATACCGTATCATATAAAGAAAGGAAATGGCGGGTGGCTACTCATGTACATTTATCAGCCAGTGACATTTTTTAACTTGCCAACGGAACTGACAGCAATTTAAAGTACATCTGGCATGAGCAAAGATCAAAAGCAATTGCCACCTAAGTACAGGAAGAGTACATGCACTTTAAACAAAATCTTATTGGGAATGGAGAGGTCTTTATACTTGCAAAGAAAATTAGCATGCAAAATGACCGTTCTTGGGATTTAACCTAAATGGAGTCCATATGGATATAACTATTGTGAATATTTAAACCCTGAAGGAGTATGGTATGTATTTCTATAGTTTACATTTACTGTTTTATTTATTAATGTTTTTTCTGTTTGACAAAAGCTTCAGCAACACGGGGGCAATAAGGTAAAATAAAACAACCAAAAAAACCCACAAAGAGCTGAACTCTCTCTCTTCTCTCTCTCTCTCTCTCTCTCTCTCTCTCTCTCTCTCTCTCTCTCTCTCTCTCTCTCTCTCTCTCTCTCTCTCTCTCTCTCTCTCATATAACGGACCATATTTTATTTTGCTCACGACGTGCAAGAAGAAAAATGTGATGGAATACATATGCATCCCTCTTTCTTTATCTCTCGTCCCCACCCAAAAAACCCCAACAAACAAACTGGAAAAAGCATTTTAGTATTAATGATGCCATTTCCCTATTACTGGTAATCTGAAATAGATAAACAGTGATACTTTTAATATTTATGAAATCAGAAGTTATTATAATTTAATTCTACACAGCATTGCGAGTTTTATCCTCTCTGTAACTCAATAAATTTTCAGGTCAGCGTCATTATATGTAGCTAAAAGTACATAATACATTTAAAATACTTCGTGTGAAACAAATTAGGTACTTTTAGTTGCATTTAATGATCCTGATTGAAAAGGTTACTGAGTTACAGATCGGATAAAATTTGCAATGTGCGTGGAACGAAGTGAAAAACACATTTTGAGTAATTATCTGGCCTCGTCTTATACTCAGCATCGACTTATATATGGATGAAGGATGGAAAATTTGCCAAATTTGCTGATTCGACTTATACTCCGCATTGACTTACAGGCCAGCAAATACAGTATGTTAAAATACAAAAACACACACACATATACAAACATGCATACACACACGTGTACGTGTGTTAATTGACTTAATTTCATAACAGTCAGTTATCATAACAATTAATTATCCATACACCAATGATATGAGTTGTCACTTCAAGGTAACTTGTGAGCGGGTTCGATGTCCGTTGTCCAGCTGTTTATTTGTCAGTCAATCCACTTCTTCATATGCAATTAAAATTTTATAACTGCCATCAATTAGTTCTGCATCTAAAAGTTAATATTTTACAATAAATAAAAAATTGTAGATATTGAATGTTGAATATGCATGACAGTTACTCAGCTTTGAAGCTCACTTAATCTTTTTTTTTTTTAAAATGGAAATCATGGGTAATTTCACAAGTAGTATTTCCCGTTTGGCATATCATGTATTTCCTCAGACACTATACATTACTCTGTATCTCTCCATGCAAAAGAAAAACTAAATATAGTTTAAGCAAATTACCAACAAGCCTTGTATCAGAAAGAATCTAAGATCAAATGCCTTCTTGGAACTTTTGATGACAAATGACAATACAAAGCTATTGCAAATGCCTGTATGAATGTTTATCTACAAGAAAATACTATGCAAAACAAACTTTCTGAGAAATGGTAGCATGAATTAAGAATTATTTCATGAAGAGGGAGAATAATACAAATTATGGTCGAAACACTAGATGAAAAGATGTTCAGACATACACACTTTGAGGTAAAAAAATTACTAGCAAGTACCTGATGATGACTATACAGAATTGCAAGTTCCAAAAAGTTGAGACAACTACTGGTATATGGATCCATTTATACACAGTGAATCTTGATATCCACAGCCACCCCAACATTTAAATAAAATTCTATATACTGCAAAACTTCAAACAATTGAAATTTTTTTGTGTTTTGGTTAATATCTTAAAAAGTTTCTTCAAAGACCACACAGCATATGTTTAAATCAACAGTCTTGTGTAATTTTATGACCGTACATGATAGACCACATCTTAATGACCACATTTTGTTGACAGAAGAGTTGGTTTCAGTGTATTGAGTTTTCTGAGAATGTAGATGTGAAAATAATTTATTCTGGTACAGAGCAGGTTATTTGTATAAATCCTTTGACAGAAGTTTTACTGTATATAGCACTCCTTCAATATAAGACCCTTCATTTTAACAAGGTTCCTATTATAAGGCAAGTACATGTATGGTAATGAACCCCATTTCATTAAGTGGTAGTAAACCGTATGTATCATTTACTTTGTTATCAGGTATCTGAGTATAATATACTATGTGGCTCATGTGCACATTGCTAAAATGAGTTAATACTGTATGAAGATCAATTGCTGCCCAAATTATTCGAAAGTAACCCTTCATCTTAAATGACTGCCCCAAGTTTGCAAAGTACTTATGCTCACATATATAAACTTATTGATTTTTCGTGTTTCTTTAATTTCAGATGAAAAGCGACTAGAGTACTACAAAATCCTAGATGGCAGCAAACTGTTTCTTGTGCTTAAAAAGCCTGATGGAAGTCCGAGTTCTTCAGTTTCCTCAACACCATTGGTCACGTCAGAAACAGAAACAACACCAGTTTTTCAGGAATCACATAGGCTATCACCACAGACCATTTCTGTGGAAACTTCACCAGAGTCTAATCATAAGATTCCTCCGAAAACATATGTATTTAGAGATGATGTGACTGGTTTCTGGGAAAGTATGAGGAACTTTCTTAAGAGACACTTCACAGAAAGAGATGCAGACAAGGTCCTGTTTGAATTTAGAAAGGTACATCCTAATGATGATGGAATTAGCTATGAATGTGCAATTTGTTTATTTTTAAATTCATCAAATGACATATGTTGATTGATTTAAAAATATTATATAAATTAGTGTTTTTTAGTGGTACCCATATTGCAAATATAATATAATTACAAGATAAACATTAAAGAGGGATACACAGGGATGGTCCTGGCTTTCAAAATGTTGTCGTCAAAAAAATCGCCAACCTCAATATTTTGTTGCCAATTTCCAAAAAATGTCGCCAGAACAAGTAGTGAATATTTTTCCAAGTCTATTAATGTAATAGGCAATGAAAATTGAAAAAGATCGGATAGTTATTACTTTATTGACAACAAGCAATACAGCCATAATATTACAAAATAAATCATTACATGACTGTTTTGCACTTCTGCCATGGTCTTTGCATCCCGCATCACTGTTAGTGCATAGGTATGACTGTTGTCACCTGAAATAAATGCATTATCAAATGTAAAATATCTACTTTCCTGACCCCTCTCTCTCTCTCTCCCTCTCTCTCATTTTTTATTAGAAACATCAGGTATTAAAGCAAATTTATATTATGTATATTATTTTCCAAATAATAGTATTGTAAGGAACTTTAGTTAATGACATTTTAATACTAAAAGCCTATGATCGTACTTTGCAATGTAAGATAAGTGATGTATAATGCGACCATTAATTTCATGCATTTAGGATTTAAATGCCCCCCCCCCCTTTTTTTTATGGCTAGCTTTATAAAGTACATCTCTATCAACCAGGAGTTCAGAAATTTATTTTTGCTGCGCTTTACATGCTTTGCTTTTAGTGAATTGCTTCCTAAATCCCAAGAATGATCACTGAATGCTGTAGATTTTTTTCTCGACATGCAAACTAGGATCTCCATTCCCACCAATGAAACTTACGAATCAACACCTGGCATTACTGTACCGTATATATAAGCATTAATTACCATCATTAAATTAAAAGAAGGAATGAAGAAACATATCACGGAGCATATGTGCCCCCAAAAAAACTAATTCGGAATAAATATGTTGTTTAGTAAGCAGTGTTTTATGCATATATGAGGCAACAATGAGGAAATAAGGTGGGATATAAAATGTGGGAAATTGTTATCACATGTATGGTAGCTTGAGACCACATTTGAACTGTTAAGATAAATTCACACCCATTTTTAGGCATTGCTAGTTATAACAAAAATGGGCATTGTTTATTTGTCAATCAATTGCTAGTGCTTTTACTCACTGTAGAACAGGCAGTTTCTTTGAAGTATCTCGAAGAGGCTTGAGTCTAACTTTTATTTATTGTGCAGTTTCGGCACAGATGACCAGACTATAAAATGGGTCACGTGGGGGGGGATAACGCACTTCACAGAGAGAAACGGCGTGTCCTTTGAGAATTTCACGTGTATTGGACCCGAAAAATCGGCTAATATTTAGTGAAAACGATGCTTAAATATGCCACAAAAAATTCCCGATGGTAGGTCCCCATCTGCGTGTTTTCGGATTCAATCTCCAAGCTTGGTTTGTGAAAAGATTTATTTTTTGCATGATACACTAGAATAACTGTACGGTATTAAATAAATTTATTCAGCGACTATTTGAATTCTTTGGAAATCTTTCTGTACATTTGAAACTTAAACACAGAAGGGTCATTTTTCGTTGGAACGTATTCGGATTTCTTGGAACTATTGGAATTGAAAGGACTTTTAGGAAATAGGAATTCATTCACCATGCTGTAAGTGAATTTAAATCTTTCACTCCTGTATTTTGAGAAATAAATTTTTTTCAATTACGTAAAACTTGTTTGTTTTGCTGTTTCTTGTTGCGTAGTTTAAGTCCCTGGAGTCGTAACACGGGATTTGATGGCAAAAGTAAAAGATGAATGAACAAAATTAACAGATATTACTTACCCTGCCTGGATTCATGTTTGATGAGACACTCCTTCTTCAAAATATCACAGCCAGTTGTAAATGAATTGACGACTCGTGCCTTGATATATATCACAGAACATCTGCTTTAACTTTGTATCATATCTCAGCCACTGACACTCAAGTTTCCAACTGTCGAGAAACTTTCGGGAACTTTTGACCCGTTGATCATGATGTGGTGTTGCACTTGAAGCATTTCCACCATCAGTACATGTTGATGATGTTGGACTGTCAGGTATAACATCAGACTGTGTTGTCTGATGAATTTGCACTAAATCCAAAATGCTGTTAATTTTGTTAACTTACTCTTAGGATGAGACGATGAACACGCAACGTCTTACTTAACGTTTACCCATGATAAAGTTGCACTTTTGACAGTATATAATTCTGATTGAGATTTTTTCCATTTGCTTTATATTTATACACAGCAATCGGTACTTCAGAGGTAATCAGTTTTCTCTTAAGTTTCAGCAAAACTATTTTATTGATTGGTATATTTAAAATAAACAACAGAAGGATTAGCCGTTGTTCAATTAATTGTAGTTGTTTCTGTTCGCGTCTTCAGAGGTCGGTCGATTGTAGGTATAGTCCAGTAGCATGATTGAGTGTATCACAGCATACAGTACGCAGGCCAGATGTCAACATAAGCGGATTATGATGTAACAATGCACTGTAAAGACAGGTTTGTCAATACGAACAAAGGATTTTGTTTATGTAACAGATAGATTCCAGTGCATTGTGTATCCAAGTTTGTGGCTTCCTTTCATGGTCTCTTCGAATTTCTCCACTCCAAATCCATGATTGTATGTACAAATTAAACAGCCAAAAAGGCTGTCGCCAAAAAAATCGCCACATGATATATTTTGTCGCCAATAAGGGGAAAAAATCACAATTTGCAACATTGGCGAAGCCCAGGATGATCCCTGGATACATCATTTTATTTCAAGGCAGGGAGCAGTCAGTTATTGCAGGTTTCATGCACCTTCCCTTGTTTTTCTTTTGATCATTTTGCTCTACATTGATTCCCTCTCTCTCTCTCCATTTATTTATTTTTCCATCAATTGATCATCTAACCATCATAGTTGCATGAAAGGCCTTTGGATGGTATTAGACTAAAGGGAATTAATTGAATATATTCTCAGTACCTCAGTACTTTTCATAAGGCATAATCTTAGACATGGATTTGTTACAAATAGTTGGCATGATTTTATACTTCAAAATCTAGAAGTTTACAACACATTTAAAAGAAAAACAATAGAAACCTGTTGTAGCATGCCTAATCATGGGTCATGAGAAAAAAATCAGTCATATAGTTTCTATCAAGATATGGGGACCTTAAATTAAATTGCAACGAGGTCATTGCTTTAGATGATAGTTTGAATTGAGTGTTAGAAACTTTTCCTAAAAATGCTTCTGATTGTATAAAACATTTATTGTTGACTACTTTTTCTTTGTAGGACCTTGAAAAGCAGCTGTCAAATATGAGTCTTGATGATATAGAAAGATGGGCAGCCAAGAGACTTCATGCGACTCAAGGATACTATCATCAGCAGACATTATGACAACAAATATTTAATAAATATTAATGACTTTTAATATTTATGCAGTGTAAACTCCTTCAAGTTCAACTTTTAGTTAGTCTTTGCATTTTGTTTTTATCATGAAAACTATTTACAAAGACAATAATTTAAGTTTCCTTGCAGTCAGGAGATTTTCATAAATCATAAATATGGATCCAAAATCTTTGATTACAGTGTTTTAGTATGTGTACAGGCAACTCAGACCTAGTATACAGTACACATATTGCAGATTATGCAAAATTCATGTTTCCAAAGTGGAAATTAATCATCTATCCACATTGCTGTCCATCACGGACCAAGGAACGTGTTTACCTTTACTGTAGACCTATTGTTTGTACAGAGACTTTCCCAAGCAGATGTTGCTGTTTTCTTTTGCAAATAGTACAAACAAATATACATATGATTGATGGTTTGGTAATCTGATGAGTTTAAGATGACCAAATGGACAGATGAACATGATGAAAAGACATATTCATCTTTTTGGTAGAAGTTAAGCTAATATAAATTATTTTAAGTTGATGCAGATACAGCTTCATTTGGTACAGTGAATTCTTTCAGTAGTATGACAGATACTGTAGAACTGTTCCCAATTATCAAGTAAATACTGTTTTATTATCACTTTAGTAACTAACATGTTATATTTGGACCCATGTGTCCATTTTAAAAGTTGTCGGAAATACAAAGAAAACAGATAAAATGCATATTCAGACAGGGTTTAGCACAGCAAACAATGTGAAAGTGCATAATCGCCCAGACAGCGTTGAATCTTTGGAAACCAAAACTAAGTTTAAAGTGTCAATAATGCAAAGTTAAATGCCTGATATACATGTACACTGTAGAGAAAAAGGGTTGGCGCCAGTGTCGCAGTCAAAGTTAATTTCTCTGGACAGCCATCATGTGATCATCTTTTGACTATTATGCAGACTTAGTTATAACATCACTTTCATCAATAGGTGTGATTGTATTTGCTGTACAATAAACAGCCTTTGGTTTCTGTACATCAGTTTTAGTTGCATGTAAAGCAAAATTTCTTGTTCAAATTTTTTTTTTTCTTTATTTCCTACTGTATTGCATAAGTTGAACAAATGATTTCTGTCAATAATGCCTTGTATATCACTCACAACTGCCAAGTCACATGTCTTTGGTTTTAAAACCCATCTTTGATTGCATTGATTGCTACTAAAATAATGCTTATATTTTCAATGGCTTAAAATTTTGTGAATCCCAATCATTTCTTGTTTATTTTGTATTTAATGGTTATCATATGATTTGGAATGCATTAAATTCTTTAAGGTTTTTGTTTTGTTAATTATGGCCAAGTTAACATATAGAACCAAACTAGAAATAATAAGTAAACAAGAAAAGCACAATAATAACAGGTTAATGACAAATTAATTTTTTCAGTATGATAAACATTGCTAAGCAGCAATTTACTTAATTATTCTGAACAAAGAGCAGTATCAAAATTTTATTACTAAATTTTGTAAGTAGACTGATTCAAAACTTAAGGTCACTGCAACATATTAAAATAATGCATACTCCCCAGAGATCGATGTAATTTTCTTAGCAAAAATACTTACGGGTTATGTTGATCAAAAGTTGCAATGCATAAACAAGTTTGTTTGCAAAGAAAGATGCATTTTTTTTTAAAGAAAGTCTGTATCGTGGTAGAAATTTTTTTAAATATGTCAGCTATGTGTTTCTGTGATAGATTTTTATTCTATGTGCTGCATGAAAATATCAATGGAGAAAATAAAAATTGTATATGGTTCTTTTTATGTACCACTTAAAACCAGTTTTGCAGGAAAACAGCACAACTTCCCCCCATTGTATTTCTCAGTCCAAAATTTATTTTTCACAAACAATATCTTATTGGTTTTATTGGCTCTACGGGGGATTGCCATGAAACTTAACAAATGCATTCATCCTTCATCCAATAGTCCAGATGGTCCTAAACGAAAATGGTACCACTTGGATCCAGTATGGTTGCCATAGTGGCCATTTTGAAAATCTTGTTATTGCTACTACTTCTGAATGGATAGTCATATCAATATGGGTTATGTACTGATAGATTTCTTGTAATGTCTAGTTGGTCCTAAACGAAAATTGTGCAGAGCTGATGTTTAGTATCACAACTATCTTGAAAATCTTGTTATTGCTACTCTTTCTGTAGGGATGGTCATATCAACATGGGACTTTCACTGAAAGACTTCTTATGATGTCTAGAAGATCCTAAATTTAAATGGTGCAAGTCTGATGTCCATTGTGGCAGCCATCTTGAAATTTTTATTGCTATTCATCCTGAACAAAAAGTCACGTTGACACAGGGTTTTCAGCAGAAGTTGGTCCTAAATGAACATTCTGCTGTTCACACATCCAATGTGGCTGCCATAATAGCCATCTTGAGAGTCTTGTCATCACTACTCCTAAATGAATGCCTCTATCAACATTGCTTTTTATTAAGATCTTGTTTTTTATGTCTAGTTTGTCCTAAATAAAAATGGTGCCACTTAGACATCCATTATGGTGACTATAGTCGCCATCTTGAAAACCTTATCACTACTTTTCCTGAATGGTCATATCAGCACAGGATTTTAACTAAAAGACTTTATACGATTTCTGCTTTGTCATGAATAAGAATGGTACCAAATCTGACCTCCATTATGGCTGCTATAATGGCCATCTTGAAAATTCTTATGGCTGCTTCTGCTTGGTGCTTGGTCATATCGACATTATGCTTTCACCACAATAGTTATGATATTTAGTGGGTCCTAAATGGAAATAGCGTGACTCAGATATCCAATATGTCCACCATTGCAGCAGTCTTGAAAAATGTTGTTTTTATTACTCTTGTAAAAGGAAAAGTCATATCAAAATGACACTTCTTATAATGTCTTGTTTGTTCTTAATGAAAATGTTAAAAATCCTGTTATCAGTAACATTAGAGAAGTTGTCAGCCAGAGCACATGAGTGCACAAATTAAAATTTGATGCGAATTTCAGAATTCTTGGCTGTTACAGTAGGAATGGATACAGCACAACACCATGATGGGAGGTATGTTCTGTAATATTTGCAAGATGTGTGGGAAAAATAACCCTTTTATGTCTGAAATCGGAGTTCGAATTTTAGGATGTCAGTTCTTAAACAACATACCAAGACATGGCTCACATGCATTTTGGAGCAGGGATATCCATGAGACAATACTAGTGACCTTTGGAAATTTCTACAAAGCAACCATAAAGAAGTCTCCCATCGTCGCTAGCCAAGGTTCTGATGTGTTAACCCTATCTACACCTTGGTGGATCATTCAGATATTTTGGTGCTTTAGGTCTGTGAATTTCATTTGATGCAGCACAAGCCACCACATCAGTCAAAATCAAGTCGTTTCTGTCTTGAACACTGTTCCTACATGATCAAGACAAGGGGAGCACACAACTGGAATGGACTCATAAATAAGCAATTTTCCACTGCCAATCTATGTTTGTACAAATATATCCTTTCATTCAAATACACAACTAATGGCATCTCTCTGGTATATAGTCATACTTTTGATGTTAAGTTTACAAAGTATCCTTTTGAAGGCAATTGCCTCCACCATTTTTGGCCAACGTACAATGCACTGCTGTTGCATGCTGTTGGTTAGTTGGCATTACATACTAATAGAGACAACTCATGAAATCCAATCTATGTCGCTGGACAAAGCTCTGAAATATCTGAACAATCTGTCAAGGTGTAGATAGAGTTAACACATCGGAAGTTTGGCTAGCAAAGATGGAAGTCTCCCAACTTGTTCAAGCTTGCTTAATTAGCTGTGCATATGCCCCATCAGATAGCAGACTGTCAAAAGGGGTAATCAGCACAGAGCACTTTTCATACAACTAAGGAACAGATTAAGCTCAAAACCAGTCAACTGATTAATGCTTATACAGCTAGATGGGGAATCTTACAAGGATTTTTTTATTTCAATAGAGACTATACAGAGTAGAGCAGGAAGAAAGAGAGATGGATATTTAAATGTTTAAAAATAATGAAATGTGGCAATCACCCTCCCATTTTATTTTCTACTCTCCCACTTCATTTTGTGAAAAGAAGGGAGATTCCACTTTCAGATAAAATCCTGGTATCTTCACTGCCTTTTGAATGAAAGATCATTTTGAAGTTGGAGTTTTATCAGAAGAGTTCTTATGGTATCTAGTTGATTTGAAATGAAAATGATGCAAACTATTCATCAGTATGGCAATAACCATTGTGACCATATTTGAAAACGTTATCTCAACTCCTGCTAAATGGAGTTTTCACCTACAAACTTCTTATGATGCCTTGTTTGTCCTAAATGGAAATGGTGCCAATGTATATCCAATATGGCTGCCACATTGGCTGTCTTTAAAATCTTGCTGTTTCTACTCCCCTGAATGAAAGGTCATATTGACATTGGGTTTTCACAAAAAGACTATTATGGATGTCAGCTTGGTCCTAAATGAAAAGGGTGCCAATCTGTATCCAGTATGTCCACCACAGCAGCTAAGTTGAAAATCTTCTTGTTTTCAAAGAATATCATAGATGGTTTAGATAGAGGGAACAAATGGTTTTATCTTGAATTCCTGGAAATTCTTTTCTCCCAGTAGAGTGTCAGTCCTTTCAGGGGTTTTGTGTAATGTTTTGTTTTGTGACAACAAGAAACATTTTTGTTTTCTTATTATGCTTCTTTTGAAATCTATATGCTAAAAATAAACCAATGCTCCACACGTAGACTTACTAATGTTAAAAAGCATAATGGCTGACTTCAGAGTAGTAATGTCACTCCTTAGCTATTGCTTGATGTAAGATTCATGACAAAAATAATGAACAAAGTGATGAAAATCACATCATTGGTGACATGAACAGCCACTGATAGAGTGCAGCCTTCAATAAAACAGTCTGGACAAATTCTGCACATTTAAAAATTGTCATTTTCTCAAAAAATCAATGTCATTTTCTAAGTCTATACCAAATAAACGTTAGATAGAATTATGACATACATATCATTACCTTGTATATCATAATACATTTATGCTATATATAGTATGGCATTCATTTGTAATCACTATTGGTTGTTATTATTAGTCCTGATATTTATTGTCATTTTCAATAATTATTGCCACATGTGGCTCTGACATTTATTTTAAATTTTAATAATTGAGCTGTTTACTTTATATAAACTTGTTTTAAATCTTAAGTAAAGGACAAATGCAATAAATGATAACTTTGTTACATGAATGTCTTATGAATTTTGTGATAAGAAGGAGCTTTTGGGTTTTTTTTATTTTTTTTATTTGTATACAGTTTTCAGTAATAAGTTGAAAGTAGACCTTGAAATGAAAGCAAAACTGATAAATTAATAGTGTTACATGTAGGCTCGTACAAAAGTAACAAAAGATAAGAGTGAAGCCAACAAGCTTTGTAAGTTTTAACAAAATAATTTATTTCAATAGAAAACAAGGTAAAAATATGAAATAGGACTTACGGTTTGTGAATATAATCCAAAAATTAATCCTAGAATTGAATAATATAAGTCCTATCGCTAAACAGTTCTAATTGAATCCAGGTTCGAATCTCGATGAAGTTCCAATATGGAAGATGATGACGTCCACTATAACCATTTTGTGTTGATGTGTCAACAGTTCCCCGTTGAGTCACCAAGAATATAATTCTGGCTTTAGAATTCCAAATAATTTAGTAAATGTCTTTGTCCAAGTATTTTGTTGAAGAAAAGTATTTCCCAGGGTGAATAAATTATTTTAAATACAAAAATCAACTCAAATGGCAACAACAAGAATACCTTTCTTCCTGAAGGTATATTTTACGACTGACAAAATTTCACTGAGATATGAGTATTAAACCCAACTAAAACGTCATTTCAGACCCGCGTGATGGGTCACGTGGTCACTTAGTCATTGAACAGCGCAGTAAAAAAAATGCCAATTTGCACATAGGCCAGAATAGCCCTTGCTAAGAATCAGATTCTCATGCTGGAAATAAATAAAAAAGAAAGACTGTTTACAACTTAGCTGACACAGCTGAACATGACCTTGGTAATAACCAATCATTTTCTTTCAGTGTTTACAAAATCAGAACCAAGGTTAAGAACTAGGTTAGCTAAAATTAGTAATAAAGCAATACTTTTGCATTCTAATCAGACTAAAAGAACAGAACTAAATTTACTGGGAAAAATATCAAATCCAGTAAAAATATTATCCTTACAATAAAATGTAATGAAAAAAAAATAAAAATAAAAAATTAAAACTAACACACAAGCAATTTAATTACATATACGTAACAATAGCCAGTACAACCACTTTTATGAAATTGCATTATTGATAAAGAACATTGAAGTTATCGCTTGATGCAGAACAGTATGTAAACTTCCATATGTGTGCATGTAGTCAATTGGCAAGGATGTACAGTAACTATATCCTGGCACTTTTTGTGATGTACACATTGTAATGGACAGAGATGGAAGAATATCCAAGAAAGTTAAAACCTTGTATTTTTTACACATTACACATTTTCATTTGTATGTCTCCCTCGCAGTGCCACTGATAAAAACCACAGACAATGGTACTACTGTATAGTTTGTACAGGTAAAGATATGAAATTGACACTTACCATGGTCGGGTTTACAGCATCAAGCTTTCAGTTTGTTTAGTCTGTCAACTGTGAGGAGAGTGCAATAAAATCAGGGAGTCTGCAAAACCCACTACAGCTGCAATAAAATCTGTGACACAGCTCCACTTCATGGGTGTTCACAAGGGTCAGTGGATAGCCACCAGACATAGTGTAGGCATCCAGTATTCATACTGGACACTTCATGCCTTGTCTCCAGTGTCCACATCCATCATGTTGAGTGGGCAGTCCATAATCCACAGTATGCATACTATGTCTTTGTAGCCATTTGATTGGATACATGCAATAAAGTTTTCATTTGGAATGTCATAGTTTACTCATGCATCTTAGACCAAGCTTTAAAAACTTGGGAAAATGCAACAGACAACAACATATCAATAGTGGTTGATGTTAAATAAATTTTAAAGGAAATATATTAAATCACAATGTCCAAAGTTCAATAAAATCAGAAACATTCTTTTCACAGCAATAAAACTAACACTTCGACAGCAATCAGTGTTGAACTGAGAAAGTTATTCTTCATTTATAAAGAGCAACCCAATGGGACTAAATCTTACTGAAAAGAATTTATAATGAATTATTTTAAAAGAAAATGGCAGAAAAGCCAGAAATCACATTATGTCTGTGAGAGAAAGAGATGTGTATTAACCAGTTATTTTTTTTTTCACAAGTGGAAAGTTGTGCAACATGTTCACAATACTGTGATAAAAAATGTTTTGTAGCCTGCAAAATTTAAGTCTCATTACTTCATTCTTTATATCTTTTATGCATTTTGAATATTGTGAATTCATTTTGTGTTATTGCTAAAAATCACACTTTCATTTGTATTTAATTTTTTTTAATATACATCTGACAGAAATATCTTTTGTTGAATGACTGTATGTTAGGTTTTTACATCCATTGTTTATAGCAACAATGCAATACACAAAAACATACAGATAAAAAATTATAGTTTCTTCCATGGTTTGCCATGGCAATTTCCCATGTCCCTCATGCCACCTTCCCAAACACATGCCCCACAAAGTGTAACCCAATGGTCATAATCCCAGACCAGTTACATGTATACTGACTAAAAAGCATGCATCATTTTGGAAAACCTATTTCTAATACCACAATAAATTTGCTTTAACAATGTTTTATCCTGATATGACCCATTTAGCTGTAAGAATGAAAAACACCAGATCTTTCAGAAAGACTTGCAAATGAAAATATAATGTATACATTAGAGGTTTTGATGAAACACTTGGCATATTAAGTGTCCTTCAGCTACAGTTTCATGTATAAAATTCAGTTAAAAAGTATTAATATGTTTCACTAATTGCAGTGTTTGTGTATTTTACCATTTACTTCTTACCAGGGACCTTGGGGAAGGGACACAGAAATCATACTCCTCTTGCAGCCAACTGCCACATTGTTGGTGTATGTACCATGTTTGGTTAATTTCCACCCATTTGTTTAGGATAACAGTTATGGAGAGACAACAGACAGACAAAATAACATGATATTTCCTTGCCAGATTGTCGGGATAATGAATTCACAGTATTTTATGAGTACAAAAAAGAAATGATCCTGATTCAGTTGAAAATGATTATATGAAGAAATTTTGCACCAGTGCTCTTCTAAGTATATATCACAGACTACCATACCATGTGATTGTTGTAAAACAGAATAGATGATAGAAAGAAAATCTGATGGACAAATATACACCAAGATTTCCTTTCTGTCATCAATTTTGTTTGAGAGTAAAATGATAAGGTAGTATGTGATGTGATGAAGAGTGTCAATAGATCTTTTACACATACAAACTAGAGTTGTCAGTGGAAGGAGTATGTGTAATAGAAAAGAAAGATTTTTATGCTTGATTATTTTAAAGGGTACATGGATTTTGCACTGTTTTTTGAAAACTTGCACATTTTTGGACTACAAAAATGGTGCATACCCCTTTCTTTAATTTAATGTCACAGAGGAATATTTATGTTGTGTATTAGTGGGCATTGTAGATATATAACTACCCTTGCATTGTGTCTTAAATCTGGTTTAAGTTTTGCAGTGCTGTATGGTTGATTTTATAAAATGCATAATCTGATTTATCTTGTAGCTAGGAAAGATCATTTGTATAAAAACTACTGTTCATCACTTACTCTGGAGTCATGGTGGTGCAGTGGTTGGTTTGCTTAACTCAAAGTCAGTGGGTTACATATTCAAACTAAACACAACCAAAGTAGTTTGTCATGGTATGTATCAATACAATGCACTTTAATCTGATTGCCCCCAAACTTAACGGGCTGCCATGTACTGATGTGCTACAAAACACTAATCAGTCAGTTATAACACGTCATGGTATATCTCAATACAGGACACTTAATCCCATTGCCCCCAAACTTCATAGTCTGCCATGTGCTGATGAGCTATTAAGCACTAATTAATTAGTTACAAAGCATGTGGCTGGACAATCACATAAAGTACAAATTTATTTACATTGTGAGTATCAATTGTGGTGGTTTTGCATTTTCATGAGCACTTAAATTCATGGATTTGGGAATGTGTTATATTGTTTTCATAGTAGGATCATTGTTGGCTGGATATTTAAAATTGTGACTTTTAACAACCACAAACATAATTGGATTGGTAATCCATGGAAAAAAGTCAGTTCACAGTTCTTTTCACATTTGTAATTACTGCATTTAATAAACTATCATTGGTTTCATACCCCACTCCTGCAAAAAGGATTTGGTTTTTGTGTTTTGGGGGCAAAACAAGTAGGTTACTTAGCTTGAGGATAAAAACAAGAAGATATGTTCACAAGTCATAAATCAGCGCAGTTCATCACATATTGTTTCATTCCGTCTTAATTTCATTGGTATGTACTGCTTCTAGTAAATTATCTTGTAATCTTTACATCTTTATGGAGTCTGAAAAATAAGTATCTTCGGGACTACATGTATCAAGACTGCAATGGGCTTTGACAACAGACTGGTGGTTATTAAATAGCATCATTTATTTGCATCATTTTTACTTGGTATCAATTTTCCAGCCTTTCTTGTGAAACTGTTGATCTGCTGATTCATTGCAGTAGATGTAAACTGATCCAGTCAGGTTGCTTATTAATTTACCTAGTAGATGTTGGGAATAATCAGTTGTAGCCTCTGTTGGCAACAACACATGCTGCATGTTGACAACAACACATGCTGCATGTTGGTTTCTCCGGTTTAAACCATTTACACAAAATTTTCGGCGGTAGTCACAAATGTCCAAAATTTGCCAAAACGTCACCTTCACCCCCTCTAAAAGATGAATTGTATTTTGGTCTTAAAAGATGGCAAAATCTGACCTTTAATGAATCAATAAAATTTAAAAATTTTCAAGGAATCGATTGCAAATGCAACTTTAGATGACACAGTCTCGGAAGTACAATATTTTACAAAATGTCGTCACACACGCACCTTCGTTTTCATAGAAGAGAGATGGTATTTTGGTCGTAATCTTTGGCAAATTAAGGCTGCCATCTGTCGCCTTATAGCAATTCCGACATAAAAGGATTGATTGCAAATGAAATATTTTTACATGATGCAGTCGTAATGTACGATATTGGACAAAGCATCGTCACATCCACCCCACAGGGAAGAGGGTTGGTATTTCGATCCTAATATACAGCTCTCTCAATAACTCGCGCCTTGACAACTCGCAAACCCACTTATAACGTGCTGGGGGTTTTTTTCCCCGAGAAAATATTTTAAAAATGGCCCCTATGTGTTGAATGTGAAGAAAATCACGATCAGAATTGGTAAATTAAACCTTGATATATCGTTTGGTTTATCGTCGAAAGTGGTCTGTGCCCAAAAAGAATCAACATCATGAAATTCGCAAGTTTGAATAATGTTACGACCATGTAGTTTAAATACTTGTGTGTTAAAATTTGAATTCTTTTTATTCCATTTTTGTATCATTATATTTTATTATGATGATGATCATGTTCACGGCATCTGATATTTTTGAAAGAAACATCGTGTTTATTTAGAACGTAGTATGACTCGCATAAGCACAATTTTTGCATGCCATAGTTTGTCGATTTGAGTAAACATTACGCGAAAACGATTAGTTATTGCCAAAGTAATTTCCTGGCCCATGTGAAATTGCATTGTTTATTACAAAATAACCACACGTTCTTCGTGCGTGTGCATGAAATGACGTTTTAGTTCGGTTTTTAAACACTTAGGTC